>OZ018389.1:40661551-40769624 GCA_963969525.1 Ontholestes murinus | reverse complement strand
ATACCGAAGTGTGAAAGTATGCAATTTCCACTTTCCTATTTTCTCATTTTCCACAGATGGTATCGGAAGGCACAATGCCCTGTCACAAGTCCGGTGAAAGTTACTAGCTCGTTCCTTGTGAGTGCAGGCACCTTATTCGTCTTCTGTTCTTTTCCAATTTTTGCACCACCTCTCTTCTGTGTGCGATGGGGAGTATTGCCCTGATCCTAAAGGAGTGGCATTTGCATCTCATTTTGCGAGTTCATTTGCCACTTCGTTGCTTTTAATATATTCGTGCCCTGTGACCCACATGAGGGTCAACGAGTTGTTATCTGCCAGTTGCGAGAGGGATCTTTGACATTACCACACAGTCCGTGAGCCGTGACTATAGGCTCGAACGGCCTTTAATGCGGCTTGGCTATCTGAGCAGATGTATATATATATATATATACGTGCCATTTAAGTGCCTATCCAGGCATTCTCTGACGCACATATCAAATGCAATTTCTTCTGCTTGCAGAATGGTGGGTATCGTGCCCAGAGCCATGAAGCTCCTGTGGTTTTGGTTAGGGCCATAAATGCCTATTCCAGTACCTTTGTTCTTCTGGGCCTTGGTACCAGGCTGATATTCCTCGACCAAACTCCGTGACTCTCATCAAAGCCGTTTTGTGGTCCTCAATCGACACCTTAAACGATAGTTCGAATTTAAGCTTTCTGGAAATGATGTCCGTCGGTTTGGACAAAAGGACCGGGTCAATTTACTGCAGTATTTCTAAGTATCCTGTCCAATCCCCTGGCAGTGTTTTCTTCATCTAGTGTAGTCGGAGGGCCGACACAAGTCCCTCTTTTTGTACTACTTGATGTAGCGGTGTGAGGTCAATGATTGCCTCCATTAAGAACAAACAGACGTCATTTGTTGCAAAACACAGACTAATAACAAATAGTTGACATTGCTTTATAACAAATGGCATTTAAGGTATTTAGTTTTATAATACGTAACTTTTGCGATTTTAGACACATTAAAACTACGTTGAAACTCTACGAGACATTTATTTTAAGCAAAATTAACTATTATGAAAATACGAAAACGCTTTCTAAGATTTTTACATTTATATAAATATTAAGTTTATCCTCATCGCGCTGTATCATATGACTCGTTTCTTTTAGAATTTGATATACTCCATCCGTAATAGATATAAATGTCATTCTCCTTATAGCAAGGTGTTTCTCAAGGATCCCCACCCTCCCCTATACTTTATAATCTTTATTGTGACGATACATTTCATCCCAATCCAACACTTCTAGGGCATTGATATAAACCCTACAAAATTCAAATTGTTTATTTCCTTCCAAAAATGACCCCATCTTCTCCCAAAATTGAAATACAACAAGTCTAAATCCAACCCTCGCACACCTGCAAATACCTAGAAGTGCTATTAGACCATAAACTATCCTTCAAACCACGTACCCAAGGCATTAAAGCCAAAATAAAAACCAGAGCACGGCATTTCAGAACACTAACATTTAAAAATTAAGGCATTTCAACAAAACTATAAAAACCACTTTGCCGGCCCCTGATAGACTATGGCTTAATTATTCTCATCCAATGTCGTCCTTTCCCTCTGCATTATACTCAAGTGAAAATTAGGCACCCAAATATTCCTCTTTATAACCTGTCTAAAGAATAATTATGCGAATAGTTCTGTTTGTGAATATTGTCAGTTTCAAAAAATATTAAATTAAAACTACGAAAACATTTCGTGAATCTATAACAGTGAGTCTTAAAACTTTTTATTATTCAAAAAATATAGTTTTAATCCTTTAGAACTATTATTAGTTATGCAATATTTTAAGGGTGTTAATATGTGTAAGATAATGTTTGCATGATAATCCGCGATTAGGCTAAAACTCTGTTTTAATTAAATCGGCGAAAATTTACTAAAACCTCTCGAAACTCCTTCGGGTTTAGCTTATGTATACGCTATTGCATTCTAAATATTTTATGACATATAAACCTTATTTAATCAAATGATTAATTTTATCTTTATGATTAAATAATATGTTATAATTTTGTTATGGTCTGAAACACATGTAATAATTTAATTTAATTTATATTAGATTAATGTGACACTGTTAAGCATTTAGTTATTTGGATTATTATTTTTTCTACTCCTATAATGAAATAACATAATTGTAGGTTACTTTTTGATTATACAAAGTAGTACATTGTATGTTATGTATATATTATATATTCATTGTCATAGCAACCATTGTAGCACTAGTGCTAAAATATATATATTGTAGCACTAGTGTTACAATATTTCCATTGGAGCACTAGTGCTACAATAGTTAAACAGGAGAGGGATATTACAATAACATAGTATTAATAATATTAATATTAAATGAGACTAAACGTTTTTTATAATTAATACATGTGAAAAATTGTTTTATAATTTATGTGATGATATTATATAAGAAATAATACTTTAAGTTTGTATATTGACGCTTCCAATACTACCATATAAATGTATATTGTGTACACTATATGGTCTACGGAATAAAGATTATTATTATTATTATTATTTCCTTAAATTCAAAAAATAACGTTTTTCAATTACACGCAAATATTATACGAACATTATAAAATTTGATTTTTGAGTTGACTTTTCTGACGTGAAATTAAACGTCAAAATAAAATTGCGAGTGAGTTGAAATTTACGCAAAATAATGGTAAGTAATAATAGTAAGAGTAGTTTTGTTACAAAATTAAACCCTAGGGTAAATGTTCCATCATATACATGATCTCCAAGAACGTTTCATAACTGTATCAATATCACGTATCTTTTTAATAAATAAAAATTTGTTCAATGTCAATTAGTAGAAATCTATATTTGAATTTTTTAATTCATATGTATAATCGTAGAAAAAGTATAGTGTACAATTCGCATACAATGACCATTGCCCACTCGTATGAATTGCTGCACTCGCCTTCGGCTCATGCAGCAAATTTCATACTCGTGGGCAATGGGTATCATTGTATGCTCATTATACAATATACTATAAAGTAATGAAATATCAACTAGGGAAACATTTTATTGTTAAACCAAATTTCTTTAGTCAAGCCACACTTTTCTTTATAGGAATGACTAGTCCGCCAACGCAATAACTAATTTGTCGATATATTTCAATGTATCCATCGGGTGCTTTGATGCTTTGTGTGTCCAGGAAAAGAAGAAAAAAAAATGTATAATAGCTGTGTATTTTATTTGCAAATATATTATGTTAGTGCAAGTTTACTTTTAGAATAATATAAAGAATATAAGTGTTTGTTTATAATATTAGTAATAAAATTAAATGATTTATTTAAGCAATTTTCTAATTACCACCACCTGAAGTATATCATTACGACCTGAGGAAAACGTCGGAAAAATGATTTTTTAGACAAATTAAAACTTGTAATTTATATCACAAAGTAGGCTAATATATATTCTAAGATTTTTAAGTTATAAATCATAACTAAATTCATCTTGTAATTAAATTAGTCAAGAAAACTAATGAATAGAAAATTAAGCAATCTATATAAAACTGTCCGTAGGCTTCATTTAATTGTTCAAGTAATACTTTCCTCCTTTTTTCTTATAACAATAATATTATTATATTATATTAATTGTGGAGGGATTTATTTTGTGATTCATCTTGGATATAATGAAGAAGACACGATTACTTTATTTGACCACTTTCTTCAAAATTGCACGTGACTATAATTTCCACTAACAGCTAGTCATTATCAAACAATAATATAAGTTTACACTATATTGATAACAATGTAAAATTCTGTTCAGATATTTATTCATTGGCTAATTGATTTTATAAAACCTATTTGATATCAAAATGGATGATTCTATCTTGATTTTTTACGTTTATATAACTTGCCTAATTGTATTTGGTTATTGATGTTTGTATTCAAATGATACATGTAATTAAATCGATTTATTGTCAAAGCCTGCCATTAGAGAATTTCAATAACATACGCATACACACATCCGCACGGTTATATAACTATCAGGAGAATTTGCCGATAATCAGATTTACAAGTCGTGTCCACCGATAGAAAGGGAATATGGGGAATACGAGGATCGCTTGTGGATGGAAATGGCCGCAAATGTTGATCGCACCCCCTGGCCCCTTTCGCCGTGTGACCTCGTTAATTACTATGCCCAGGAGAGGGCGGTGGACGCATATTTTATAGTGTATACGTGCTTATAGTACACAAACAGTTCCTTATCCAGCTCATACACCCAGATAATTCCATACTGTATTTACTTAGATATGTTGTAATTAGAATTATTATTGCGTGCCTCAGGGGATAATTTTCTTACAACACTAACGACCCGACCCACTTATTAATGGATGGATAGTCCTTTAATGTGTTATTAGACCTGAGCCATTAATGATATACTCAATTTCCAACCACCAGAGTGCGTATTGTGCGAGCCGTAAAATGTATTTCCAAATCGAAATGTTTTTGACACACAACCGTTTCCCGTACGCCAACAAATTAATAATACAAAGAGAAGTTATTAACTCGAGAACTCCCGTTCGAACATACACCGGCTGTTCAATCAATCAATAAAACCTTCAAAAAGTAAAGGCGCGAATAATAATAAAAAGCAATTAATTATTTGAATAACTTTATTGTGGTTTAATTAATTACTTTTCCGATGAACGAAAATTTCTGCTGTAATTAAAAAAACGAAACAATGAAGTAAAAGTAAAAGTGCATTATACTAATTATAGTTTTCCTTATTTGATATTTTTGTTCCTTCAAGAGAGTAGCATAAATATCAAATATACTATTTGACTATAAAAACATAGTAAGTGTTTTAATCAGTGTTCATTATGAATTACCACGTAGTAACGGTCGCAACCATAATTATGATTAAATATACTATTTTTATTAACGGTAGAAACATAATGTAATTAATACATGTTTAATATATTTATAATAGTATATTGAGTCTCTAGTTTCTTATAATAAGTAATAGTCATTATTTAATATATCATTAAACTCATTCTAGGATTAATATATCACTTCCTTGATATTGAGGTTTCTTTCCAAAATTGCAGTTCAGTAATTACAAATTTTTATAGGATGTTAATAGACTTTCAGTGTATTCATCGATTGCTCTTTATAAATAAATACATTTTAACGCTTGTGTTAGTAAATCCGATACAATTTTTTTTAATTTTAAAATTTTAAGAAACACTGACTTGAAGAAGAATTGCCAGAAATATGTTTTTGGAAATGTATCTGTATGTTTGAAATGTTTAATGTATATATCTTCTGGCGATATTTTTTGCAAAATAATTCAGTTATAAAAATTTATTGATTTCTATTTCTATAAATTTTTGTACTAAAACTTTTTCTATAAAATAAAGACAGTAATTTAAATTTTAATTAATAAATAAATAACTATAATTCTCAATTAATTGTATCAATTTATAAAGTTTTCTCTTGGATAAATATAATCTTGATATTTCTTTGAGCTATGAGATCACAGACAAAGTATAATTTTCTAAAGCAGTTTGTTTCATTTCTTTTACATGTTTTGCACTCGAAAGCTTATATTGGCTTTAAATATAAACACAATCTGTTTAGTTACTTACCAAGCATTAATTAGTACCTAACAATTTTACTGTTATTTTTTAAAGTTCTTTTTAAATGGATAATACTTTTATTAGTGTATAAGGGCTATATAAATGTAAATCTGTTCATATTGCATATTAAATCTACTTCCATGTTAGCATAACTAATTTTTAATGTTACAATCCTTCAATTATAATCTAAAAAAAATATTTATATAAAACGATGTCATTATTTTTATAATGATAATCACCCTCAATTAATTATATATTTCTTAAATTTGTGAAGCGAGCCTTTTGGCTTATACAGCACTAAACTATTATGTAAAACTTCAATTAAAGTCACTTTTATCTACATATATATATATTACAATATTTTCTTTGAATCTGTAAGTTTGGAAGTAATTTATTTTGGCCCAGGTGCCATTTTTATTTTCTATTTGTTTTTATAATTATCCGATATTAATTTTTTTAATGGTAAATAGTAGAATTTGAAATAAAGAAAAACATAATAAAATAATTTATGTGAACATAATAAACATTATTATTTTGAAATAATAATTATAAATAATAGTAGTACAAATTATTTAACGTACATTCAATCATTTTTAGTTCATTTTACAGAAAGAAATACGTTCAAACTAGTGTTGCTTTGATAGCCTTGCTATTTTGTAACACGAAAATTACTTTTGTATTATTCAATGTCTGTCGAAGTATTAGCTAGAGAAGTAGTTGTTTCAAAAGTGGTTTGTTCTTGTAGTTCTATAAGACTCATTTGTTGTAGATTTTACGAAATATTTTCGTGTTTTTTCTAATTATTGGTTAATTTTCTACAACGTAAAGGACTTATATATTTTATTATATAGCAACAGTTTCAAATTCACTTATAGTATGATATCAGAATTCTATGTTACATACCCAGTGTGAATAAATAATGTATGTATATTAGTATACTGACTAAAACTGAATGCATTAGCTTCATAGGGAAATACATTAGTGGATGTTATTTGCATTAATGATTTATTTATTTATTGGTGCCAGAAGCTTAAATTTTTGCAATAAAAGGTATAATAATAGAAATTTTGACGCATTATTGAAGTTGGCTTGTAACTCTACTAAAGTTTGAAAAATTGCTTATTTATACTTCTCATATTGGAATTTATTAAGATTCCTTATAATTAAAACTAAGCGTTTTGTTGCAAAAACCAATTTAAGACTTAATTAAAACAAATACTTATTTATTTTAAAACTATTCAAGTTCATAAAATGTCATAATACCATTAGAATCGATAGTTCTATATTAATTGATTCTCGATTATATTTGTTAATAACTTTGTCATTAGAATAATAATTGACACTAAACAATTATTGTTTTCGTTTCAATATGCATTAGTTGGAAAATAATATATTTCAATTTTGTATTGTTGGCAGTATCTGGATCTGCATCTGGATTGAGTTTGCCAAGGGTGATCAAATCATTGATCAGAGCACTTAGGCCTCACTAGCCCCATTGTGCTCCCCTGACTGGGACAGCCCTGCGTTGTTCTATCACACATTTAGCCACCCAAGGTGGCGAGTAAAGGACAGCACAACGCTTGGAGGGTTATCCCTTATGTTGGCCATGTTCGGCCAGAGCTCCCCTAGCATGGACTCTCTAAGGTGGGCGAAAGCCGGGCAGGTGGTTAACACATGTTCCACTGTCTCGTCCTCTTCTGCACATGCTCTACATATGGGGGTTTCCACCAGTCCCATAGCAAACAAGTGTTTCCTTAGCTGACAGTGACCCGTATGGATACCTGTGATAAGACGCAGATTCCCCTGGGATAGTCGCAAATAATATTCAGCTGTTTTCAGATTCGGTGGGCGTATTGCTTCCTTGGCCTGTCTGCAGCCTGAGGTGTTTTCCCAACGTTGATTTAGCATCTTGAGAGTATTCTGTTTGAGGATATCAGTGAGGCATTTCGGTGTTGGCGCGATCGGGGGCCCGTCCGTGGTATCACTGAGAACCGATCCAGCTCGCGCCAACTCGTCTGCCTTGCTGTTGCCTTCTTTATTATTGTGTCCCTTGACCCAGCGCAGCTCAATACTGTTTGATTGTGCTGCTTGTTTAAGGGTGTTGTGACATTCTTTTACTAGCGTTGAGGTGATCTTGTGACTACTCACTGCTAGTATTGCTGCCCTACTGTTTGTAAGGATTTGGATGTTCCTATCACAGATGTCTCGGTGTAGGATTTCTTTCGCCCCTTGGATGATGCCAACGATCTCTGCTTGCAGAGTAGTTGTGTGCTTCTCTAGGGGTATAGCTAATGAGAGGTCCATTTGTTGCGAGTAAATTCCCACCCCGGATCCTCTTTTGGTTTTAGAACCATCGGTGTAAATTCGGAGGGTTTCCCCACCCTCTACACTCCCGGTTCCTCTTTTTATCGATACATTATAGGGTCTATTGAAGACGTAGCAGGGTGGCAAATTGTCTGTCTTCCTTCCAAGGAGGGGTGTCTTTTTGACAGCCTCCTCTAAAAGGTTACAGTGTCTGCCAGCCCCGCCTCCTTTGTACCACAGTCCACATGAGTTTAGGCGCAGTGTTGTCGCCGTGGCCATCTCCTCTACGTAGAAGTCGAGAGGTGGAAGGCAGGCTTCCATTGCTGCAGTGGGTGTGGTTCGCATTGCTCCGGTCGTGCTGAAGCATGCTATCCTTTGCAACTGAGTAAGCTGCTTTGCTGAGGTTTTCTGTCTGGCTCTGGGCCACCAAACCAGTGCTCCATAGATTAGCATTGGTCTTACTACCGCTGTGAACAGCCAAATTGCTATCTTGGAAGATAGCCCCCATGTCTGCCCCAACGCCCTCCGGCATTGCCAGAGGGAGACGCATGCTTTTTTACATTTCATTTTGAGATGTGGTTCCCACGTCAGCTTGCCGTCGAGGATCACTCCCAGGTATTTGACTTCTGACGACAATGTCAACTGATTGTTGAGGATAATAGGAAGCTTTAGCTTACCTAGTTTCCTTTTCTTTGTGAAGAGGACCATTTCAGTCTTTGACGGGTTTATGGCCAGAGACTGGTCGTTACACCAGTATTCGATTATTTTGAGGGCTTCCTGCATCAAGCTGCATAGCACCTTCTCCAATCTGCCTGTTAGCAGGATGGTTATGTCATCTGCATATCCTATGGTGTGGACGCCATTGTTGTTAAGTCGCCGCAGTAGGCTGTCAACAACTATGTTCCAAAGGAGTGGTGAGAGTACTCCACCCTGTGGGCAGCCTTTAGCAACGATCTTTCTGACAGTGGTATTTCCTACATTTACTGTGACTGCCCTATTCTCCAGCATGTTTTTGATCCATCCACTAACTGTGGGGTTCACACCATGTGTGGAGAGAGCGGTTTCCATATTTCTGAAGGTCGTTTTATCAAAAGCACCTTCTATGTCAATGAACACACCCAAGGTGGACATTTTGTTGTCCAGAGATCTACAACAGTGTGCAGAGCCGACTCCGTTGATTTCCCCTGCGTGTATGCATGTTGGTAACGTGGATGGGATTCGTAATCAAAGCCGTCTCACGAATTAATCTTTCGCACAATTTCTCTAACGTTTTCAGGAGAAATGATGTTAGACTAATTGGGCGGTGTGATTTGGCTAGTGTATAATCTATACGACCAGGTTTCGGTATGAAGATAACTTTTACTTCTCTCCAAGCTAGAGGGATGTATCTGAACGCAATACATGCCCTGAAGATTTTGGCTAGGTGGGCTGATAATATGTCCAGCCCCCATTGGAGGAGGGCCGGGAATATACCGTCCAAGCCTGGCGCTTTAAATGGTGAGAAGCTTTTGATTGCCCAGGTTATACGTGTCCCTTCCGTGAGGTGATCTGCCACCTCCCAATCCTCCTTGGAGGGGTTTGAGGGTGTGGGTTCTGACGACCTTCATTGGAGGTGTTCCTACATCCTGGGAAATTGGTGTTGATGAGAATCTCAGCTGCTTCCGAGAGGTTAGAAGAATAACTTCCATCCTCTCGTTTTAGGCAACCTGGTTGTCGTGAGGGATCCTAGGAGATGATCTTTTTGAGCCTTGCAGCTGCCGAGGTGGTTTCAACCTCCTCACAAAAAGACCTCCAGGCTGCCCTTTGTTTTTGCCTTATTAGTTTTTTGTAGTCTTGTTGGATGTTTTTCTAGACCATCCAGTCTGACTGTTGTTTAGAATTCTTTGCTTTTTAAAAGGATTTTCTCGTAGCTTTTCTGAGATGGTCGAGTTCTCCGCACCACCAGGGTGTGGCGTTCTCGGAGTCTTCCACCTTTCTCGCAGAGCAGGAATCCTTATATGCTTTTATAATGGAGTGTTGAAACGTATTTACATAGGCTTCAATGTCTTCCACTGTATTAAGTTGGCCGGTAGCTTCGCAAGTTCGCAGACTCCGCGAGAGGATGTCTATGTAGGCATTCCTGTCCGTTAATCTCGGGTTGCGAAGGTAACGTGTTTTCTTACCGGTTGTATGTGTTAGTGTATATTTGATCCACCTATGATCTGACATTGAAACCGACGGTGATACATGCCAGTCGTGGATTTTGTTTGAGATACCGCTAGTCGCCAATGTAATGTCTATTACAGTTTGGCTCCGAGTTGTCACGAACGTGGGTTCAGAGCCTCGGTTTAGTATTTCTAAATTGTTACTAATGATAAATTCATGTAGTGACTTACCTCTGTTGTTGGTGTCCACGCTGCCCCACATGATATGGTGTGCGTTAGCGTCGCAGCCAATGACGAGGTGAAGTTTCTCCATCTCACAGTGTAGCACGAGTTGCTCCAGTCCCATGGTTGGTGCGGGGGCGTCGTGAGGGAGGTAAACTGACGCCAGGATGGTGTCTTTGTTGTAGTCTCCTGCTGACAGCCTTACCATTGTGATGTCACTGGTGGAAAGCTGTGGCATAAGATAGGATGTGCTTAGGTATGTAAATACATGATCTAGGCTTATTATTTGTGGAATGTGTGAATAATTTCCCATTTAACTTACCAAATCCACAAACCTTGGATTTAACAATTCATGGTTCTTGGATGACGGCTATTGTGTCCTGCATAGTGTCGAGGTGGCGACAAAGGGTTGCCACGGCCGCCCTACAATGATGTTGTGAATGTGAATGTGGTTGTGAAGGCTCCTCTGGGATGGAGGTGGTGCACTCCTGGCTTCCGCCCGGTGTGCCTCCATCCTCCGTTTCCATCGGGACCTCCACCCGAGGTGTTTCTGTTGTGGCTGAATTAGCCAGCTTTATGGGGAGAGTGGAGAATTTATAGATAATCCTCCCTCCCTTTTCTTTGATGAACTGGGCATCCTTTTTTCGTACCCCGAAGACAAGTAGGTGACCCAAGGGTTCCTTCTTCTCTTCAACGTGGAAGACGCACCAGCTCTTTATTTCCATTGCGGCGTTTTGTGCCGCCAACAGCTTCTTTACCAGGTCTATGTTTTCCGGTTGCCCCGGAATCCACAGACGAGCTTTCGTCAGCGTTGGCAGCTGGTCGACCTGGACGACAGTCAGTTTGGCCCCTTCCCACAGTGGTGGTAGACGGGGGACTACGTCCTAGAGCCATTTCAGGGCGGGCTCATTATCGCACGTGATACGTAGTATCTCCCCTGAGTGTGCCCATTCCTAAAATGTAGGGATGTGGTCTGAGGAGTTGAGCAATTTTTCCAGCTCCTCAAGCATTGCTTTTTCGACTATTGCTACCTGTTCCTTGGTAATTTTGCCCAAGGGGTTATTTTGGTCTATAATGGCTACTCGGAGGTGCCTAGAGGCAGCCTCCTTGTGGCTGGTCCCGTCGCTCCTTACTCTCGAGAAAGGTGGATTCGAAGTATTTTTCCTGGAGGATCTCCCGTCTGCCTTTTTTGCCACCTTCCTGGACTGACCGGGTGATGGCTCAGAGGCAGCGGATCGATTCCACTTTTTCTGTGCGCTGCCAGTCGGCAGCATCCCTTTGCCTTTGGGCATTGGGTTGCCAGTCTGCCCTGGGGGGCGCACTTCTTTACCAGAAGGGGTCTTGGGGGTTTTGGCTGTCTTCGCAGCAGCCAATGCCTCCCTGACCTTCCTTCTACGCTTTAGCTCGGCTCCACAAATGCGCTTCCTTTTTGGGTTGCTTTTGTGGGCCGGAATCCAGGGATTCACCCACATTAGTTGTCTTTTTCGTGGTAGCAGGTTGATCTTGCGACCTGTCTGCTACTACCGTTGTTTTGTTTATTTTGTTGTCCATGCTAGTGGATAGTACTTCATCCCTTTGGCTCCCCACCCGCCACGGAGCCCGCACTGGGGACGCCGATAATTGATCGACAGGGCTACCAAGGGGATATAGTCACCAAGGACGGGTTGCACTCGAACGGGTGCCTGGCATATGTGCTGGGTCCGTTGAGCGCCCCTCCGCCCCCAGGGGCTCAACGAAAACGATAAATATGCGCTGTCGTAAATCTGACCTTACAACGCAGCCGATTGATCGGAGTGGGTTAGTTCCGACCACCCGTTTAGGGAGAACTCAGGGCCAAAGTCGAGTGTTGCCGCCGTACGTGACGCATCACGAGGGCGACTCAGCCACCAGGTTCCCTTTGTCCTGCCTTACGGGTCTCCACGCACGGCACAAACACACGGGTAGCCTTGTGTACATCCTCGCATCGCGGCCACAACGATGCGCGGTTGACCTGTTTTTCGTCTGGATCCTCATGTCAGGCCGCATACCGGCTATCCGTTCAGTACGGAGGGGCCTCCCCCTCGACTGAACAGCCGGTTCTCGCCCCAACACTCATAGGACCACTCGAGCCCTCTCACCAACGTCAAGGTTCTACAGGTCCTTGAGAGGGATTGTTGGCAGTAATTATTGAATACTTAGATTTACATAATTATTATTATCACTTCTCGTAATATGTCAAGACGATATATTATGATAATAAGTTGCCAAGTAAATCCCTATTTTCCTGTCTCTAAATGGGCTACCCGGATGAGATCCAAAATAGATTAAAATCGGTCTGTGCCTGTAGTAGTAATAATCTCATACGAGTTGAATCATTGACTCGTTTTTGTGAAGGTGGTTTTACTAATAAATGATTATATAATGTTCCAGAGCATCAAGAAACTAATGTTATAACTAGAGAGCGGATTTCTAGCATTATGCTTATCCATAATATTAATAGCATCGAAAAAATTTCTTAATATCTATACGAATCTTAAAGAATGTGATTACTTAGCGCTAAGTTTTTTTGTGCTTTTTTGCTTATTTTGACTTTTTGTGCTTATTTTGACTTTTTATGCTTATTTTCATGCTTTTTTTAGATTCTGATGCTTATTTGGAGCATTTTCTTAAACATTTAATAAACATTTAATAAAAATTTCACGCTGATATTAAATTAATGTGCTAATGTAGAGAATTTTCGTAAAAATCTGTATCCCATCATTTATAGATTATATATGTATTTCATATTTTCTTCGTGTCTTTTGACAACATAATTGTTTAAAATCTTCATTATATGATACAATAATTATAATGAATTTTATTATTAATAAATATTAGTATAAATTACCATTTTACAATGGATCCGTTTATAAATAAGTAGATATAATAGACCGTCTCATTATTCAGATAATACAGACGAACGCTTCATAGGAATCACACCTATGATATTCCGAATGTAAACGTCGTTAAACTAGGCCCAAACAGGGGCCCCAGTAAGTATTAAATGTAAACAAATTTAAGTGATAGCTAATAATCAGGTGTTCTACAAATGTATAAATTTTCTACTCTCGGCAAAAATACGGATGGGACAACTAGCGCATATTTATCGTTTTCGTTTTTTCATATTCAAACTCGCATTCAAAAACCGTACTATTGAATTGACATTCCAAAAACTTTTCTTATTTATAAAAAATTATTATATGCGTGAATCGTATTAACGTGGGGAATCACAGATAAATTATATTATATAATTCACATATATATTTAACACATAATGCAAAAGGTGAAAACCACAATACAAGAATTAATTAGAGACTATCCAGAATTAACAAGTGTATTTTGTAAGGCATGTTTAAAAATAGTAAGTTTTATTTTAGTTCCCAACTGCATCCTAACTAGTCAAGACTTGTATGTAAAACATGTTATAATAATACTACATCAAGAACGTTTGAAAAAGTTCAAAGCTCAACTAAAAAAAACAGCAGACAAATTCACAATCTTTAACAACACCTTCAACAAACGATTTGTGCAAAATACTAAGAAAATTACAAAATAATGCATTTAAATCTTTCTTGGAAAATTTTGTAAAATGCACATTCCCGAGAAAAATATTAAAGATATTATTAACAATAATTATGTGGTTTGGGGTGGATGAAACCACAGACGCTTGTTTAATTTAATAATAGGAGTTTAACATGAAGACATCCGACCAACAGTATTTTGATATATACAAAAGAATTAAAGAAAACTGATAATATCATTATAGTAAAATTTTACAAGTTTAGCACATGGATAGAAACGAATTTCTGAAACTATAAGAATGAAATTTCCATTTGTAGATTTAATTAAATATGGAAAAATAGTTCTTATATTCTTCTGTGAGTGCAATTATTCAAGAAGACATTACCTGATATCTCACTGCCCCATAAACCAGTGCTAACAAAATGGGGAACGTGGCTATATGTTGCTATACTATGCGAACAATTTTGAAGAATTTAGTAAGGTTATATACAACTTTCCCGAAACGACAAGCAAATCAATTAATGACTCAAACAGTTCTTAAGAAACAAGAGCTTCCTTCAAAACAATTTAGTTACACAAAATCGCGTTTAAATTTTATGAGAAACAGAATCAAATCTTTATAAAAGCAGATTCGATTTAGAAAATACTTGGACGCATTGGCCAAGAAATCAAAATAATATCGAAAAAAGTATTCGGTGAAAACGAAAGATTTTTAATTTAAAATAATTAAACTTGATTTTAATTGGCAATTTTCAAATGGATCCAGCTATAATTTTTAATAAAGAGAAGCTTTTCCACTTTCAACAATTTATTGAGAGACAGAAGTAATAATTTTACAATTAAACCCCTAGAAGACATTTATTGATGTACTGTTTTCATTAATAGATTTTAGTTACCGGGTTATTAAAATTATGACACTTGTTGCGTTCCATGTTTTTATTGGCAGTTTCCTGACACGTGTTTCGAGTTTTTACACTCATTATCAAAGGAGTACAAACTTAATACTAAAGTAGAAGGTGTAACATTACAATATATATATATACAAAAATTACATCATTAGGTGTCCCCCCGCTGTGACTTCATGGTGGTTGTTTACGACTGTTTTGCCCTCTTTAATTGCGCGTAAAAAGAGGGCAAAACAGTCGTAAACAACCACCATGAAGTCACAGCGGGGGGACACCTAATGATGTAATTTTTGTATATATATATATTGTAATGTTACACCTTCTACTTTAGTATTAAGTTTGTACTCCTTTGATAATGAGTGTAAAAACTCGAAACACGTGTCAGGAAACTGCCAATAAAAACATGGAACGCAACAAGTGTCATAATTTTAATAACCCTGTGAAATACCAGTTCCATCAAGAGTGTAGCCTAGAAAGTATTAATTATAGATTTTAGTTATTTTGAAATGTATACAAAATTACAATTTAATTTTTAAATACTTACATAATATTATATATTACGTAAATAGAGTATGTTTATTTTAGTTTTAAACAGAATTTCTATGTAAAACATGTTGATAAACATGTAACATATTAAGAAAATATAGTTTTCTTTAGTGCTTTTTTTCGTGTTTTTATGCCTTTTTCCTGTTTTTATGCTTTTTTAATGCTTTTTTTCTCTAAATTTTGTGCCTTTTTAAGTGCTTTTTTCCACATTTTTTAAGCTTTTTTATCCGCTCTCTAGTCATAACTAATAAACATGGATTATCTCAGTGAGATTTTATTATCTACTGCATATTGGAATTACATACGTTTGCTTCTTATACACGGTCGCCTAAGAGGGCATATTTTTTTTTTAATTTCCATTTTTGTGTGTCTGCTACTGATTTATTAGGTATTATTTTAATTCGAATTTTATTAGGCGTTTTATGTGCTGATTCTATTTAATTTCAGAATGGTCAAATTAATCCGAATAAAGTTATTCGTTATTATGGGAACCTAATCAGTGATTAATCAATAATTAATGCGTAAAACTGTTATTTTCCAGAATACTCATTGTGCACAAAGGGATAGCAGTAAACCAGATTGTGTTTCTAATGGAGGCTGTAAACGAACGCACAAAGGCTATTTATTCCAACCCGTGATGTACAGCTCTTTTCTATAATTTTACAGCGATATATTTTTTTTTTTTTTTTAGCCTATGGCCTTTTGACTTAGGCATATGCCATTCAGTCACGACATGTGCGATATATTTTTAACACGAATTAAAATCATTTCTTTACTGCCGTTATGAATAAATTTAAAAAGTCAACAAAAGAATATACAAGTAAACAAGTTAACGTTATTAGAGAATTTATGAAATATATTATAACGACTGTTAAACATATAGTCCAATAATTAGCTATAAAAATATCCTCTATATTACAACTTACGATAAATATTTTTATTTAAATATTTGTTACATTTTTTGGATTAATTATGAATTATTTTCCAGATAATATAATACATATCTTTTGGTATTTAGAAAACAATACAATAAATAATGAAATAAAAGAAAAATGTGAAATTGTGAATTGATTAAGGATATAAACATGAAATAAAAATAATTTAAAAACTTTTTCATTTACTTGCAAAAAAGTTAATAGGTAATTAGTTTAAATAATTTATACGGGTGTTTCATTTTGATTACTTCTTCAAGTAATAAGCGGTTGTTATCAAAGGGATACAATCTAGGGATAATTTACCTTCAAATATTAAAAATTTATATTAAAAAAGTAGAGAATTTTAAGTTTAAACAAATGGTGATGTGGCCCTCATAGTACTTTCCATATATTTTTCTCGAAAACTATGAGGTTTTATTTGCTTACTTTTGAATTTTCTACAATTATTTGTTATATAAATTTCATGTAACTCCAATAGTTTATTTATTTAGCAATTGGCAAATAATGTCAAAATTTTCATTTTTTTTTCGAAAGTTATTATTTTTATGGAAAATATGTTATAATAAAACTTGTTCTGTTTTTCATTCCCTTTCCCTTTAACTTTTATTTGAAATTAATTTATATTAAACAAAATATCGAAAAAAACAAAAAAATGGCCTCGATTAAACCACCACTTGCGGTTTTTGAATGTTCACCAAAAGCTTTACAGTTCCAGTTTTTAACAATAAAACCTTAAGTTTATAGTTTCATCTTAATCGGATTATTCGTTTTTGAGATACAGCGCCCATCGATAGACAGACATACTCATACGCACACACAGACACAATTTTTTTTTTCAAGAATCAGTACAATGGACTCAAGGGACCTCAAAATGGATATGCCAACAAAAAAATTAAAAATACGTAAACAAAACTTCTTCTATATATTTTACGTCTTGCGAGCGTAAAATGAATTTTTTAAAAATATTTACCTAATTACGAAGAGTTTTATTTAATACTGGTTTTAAGAAATTACAACAAGAACTTATAATTAGCAACTGAACCGAATGAAAGCGTGTAACTAAGTCTCTGCGTTTTTCCTAAAATACGTTTATATAACACTGATAAGGGTCGCGCCACTTCTCTGGAATGCGCGTCCATCCGGTGCTAATCGTCTTCTGCGGCACGTGCGCGACGAACACTACTTTTCGCACGTATGATTAAGATTAAATACAATGTAACATAATAAAATATTAATAATAAATCTAACTTATAAATGTAATTGCAGTACTAATACCTAACATACACGTTGTCCCCTGAAATTTTGAATATGAGTAATGTAATTTTTATATCTCGATTATTATTATTGGTTGCTATGGTTGTTGCTGCAATATGCATGTCAATTTGACATTTTGAAGTTATAATGTTAACAGGAATTTTATGATCATCTGGGATATTGTTTGGCTCAACAAGGAGATGTTTTCGAAGATTTAATAAGATGAATATTGCAGTTATTTGTTATTCGTTACGTCAGCATTGTGTCCGTAGAAATCGTAATATTAAAATAACGTGTAAATATGTTTCATTTTGATTCCCTAGTAGTAGTAGTAGTAGTAGTAGTAGTAGTAGTGTTAGGCTATCGACCACGTGGTCCTTCCGCCATGTGTCATTTGTGTATTTGTGTGTGTGTAAATGAGGTTGTTACTTTAAAGGATCGCCTCCGTCACTCTAAAGCACCATTAATTGTATCCCAATGGTGAATGGTACCGGTCACCCATCCGACTACTGACCCGAATCAACGTTGCTGCACGACAGTTCGGGGCCGTAACCGATGCGCCACCACCGGCGTGTTTTGATTCCCTATTTTATTCGAAATTACTGATTATTTACCGACAGTCAGTCCATTAAATATGTGACGAGCGTGGTAACTAAGCAACGAGTAATGTATTGAAATGTCCGTATTCAAAATTTCAGGGGACAACGTGTATATACTATATAAGGAAAGTAATTACTATACCATCACACTAAAATTCATCATAATATCAAATTAGAGTATTGTCTGAGGATTTATAGTTATTTCAAGTTAATGCCCTGTTACTCTGCTCTCATATTAAAAAAATCCTAATTGAAACCCACGTAAAGCGTAAAATTATAACCTTACTAATATTTTTTCCTATAAAATAAATTTTCTTTTTTATGCTGTCATTTATTATTATCTTACGTGGTCATATAGCACAAATTAAATGTCAAATATCAACCTTAACATTTTTAAATGCTAAATAATATATTCATACCTCTACCCAAATTATTTTTTATAAACAATGCATGTGAATGTAGAAACCTGAGAGTTAATTCACAATAAACAATTTTATCTTTTTTTTAAATTTCCTAAAAAAATGTTCGCATAGTTTGTATTAGTTACCTGGTATTCCAGTAATTTAATTATTGCTTCTTTTTTCATTTTACTCTTGACTCGAAACTTGCAAAATTAAAAAAAATAGTTTTTTGATGTTAATGAATGTATTAAGTGATTATTATGTTTTTATACAAAATAATACTAGTCTTAGAATAACTTCTTTATATATGCTCTGGTATTAAAAATGGCTATAAACAAAGCATATATGCATTAAATCGTAAACAGAAGACCAAAAAGGTTATATTTTTCAAGTCGAGTTATTTTATAGAAATTGAGATTTTAAATATAAACACATCGGTGCGAGGCAAATATTGTAAAACCTATTACAAGTAAGGCTTGAATGTATTCATCAGGAAAGGATGTACAAGATTAGAAATAGAAGAAGCTGTATTGAAATATAAATGACAGATTATATTGTATACGTTTTGTTCGCAAAGATCATAAGCAGTAAATTCTCCACATATCATTCGCTTGTAAAATGACACTCGTACAAGGTTATTTTATTGCAAGCTCTATTTTAGAGGGAATATTGTCGATTTAAAATATAACTGTATATCTATGATTGTGTTAATGTATGGCATGATTAAAATTTACATGTAAATAATAGTGGAATCAGTTTACAAATTACTATGTTGTAGGTTTCTATAAGAAGAAATGTTAGAGGTGAAGTTTAAATTTTTAATAAAATATTAATGAAATGTATATTACTATCAAGATATTATTTCAGTTATATTTCATTAATTACATTTAACATATAATTTTCCATTCCAAAAATAATTAGAATCACTGTTCCTTATCGGCATTCTAGGAAAAATTAGTGCCATTCCTTGATTG
Organism: Ontholestes murinus; assembly: GCA_963969525.1. NCBI lineage: Eukaryota > Metazoa > Arthropoda > Insecta > Coleoptera > Staphylinidae > Ontholestes > Ontholestes murinus. The sequence goes on along the minus strand of OZ018389.1, from coordinate 40,750,163 downwards.
ATTGTTAAATTAACTTTGAAGTATTTATTATTATAATCAAGCTACTCATTAATTACTATATTACACTAATTTCAACATAAATATAAAATTATAACACATTAATATTTTCTTACAGATATCACGCAGCATAAGAGATGTAATATCAACCTTGGAAGACTGTCATATATCACAATTTGAGTAAGTAAACCGAATTACCTGAATTAAATCTTAAATGTTGCTAACTGATATGACATATATATTTGTCCTCCCTAACTCCCGAAGGGCGGCATTTCAAATGTGAAAATTTAAAACGATGCCCTTTATTCCGTTTTATGCTATTTGGAAGTGATTTATAGGCTGTGTCTTTTTCAGGTCGCATCCCACTCATGTGGAGGTGACATTTCAAATGTCCGGAACAAAAAAGGATGAGAGACGTCTTAAATCCGTGATGAGTAAATGGTCAGACAGAGGACATATCGGTAACTTGACCCTTATGCAAGCAAAACCTATCGTTCTTGAAGCTCAACCACCAGCCTCTCCACAGGTATTTTTTAAATGAATTTATATTCATAAAAATTATTATGTACATTCTATAAAATCTGTAAATAAATTTCATTTAAGAAGGTTAATATTAACTGCAAAGATAGATTAGTTTATTACACTAAAAAGTAGAACTAAAATAAATTACTAAATTATTATAATAGTACATTAATATAATATATATATCAAGGACACTAAGGACTCCCTCTGTAGCAGCAGTTATATTAATATTATGGTTCGCTTAGAACATATATCCAACCACAGATGAACAATGAATTAAGAATTAAAGAGAATACGAATTAAAGCTAATACCAAGTACTATAATTATAAGAAAACTAAATATACGCGTGTAAAGATAAGTCTGCCTAGATATTGTATTATTATCATATCTTTAAGTAAATGTTACATTATATTTTTCGATGTAGCATTAATCAATCACCTTTTAAACGCATGTAGCTCTTCCATTTAATATTCTGAACACAAACAACGCTGTGGCAATACTCTATGCAAATGAAGCTATTTTATGGTCACAATTGAATTTTATGTGCAGAACAGGATTTCTACAGAAGAGGTGTTTCATTACTATACATAAAAAGAGATAATTGCATAATTCGCTTAATAATGCGAAATTTTAAATGGTCGGATTAAGATTAAATTCATGGCTAACGTGAATAACTGATTGGGACTAAACTCATGGATCTGGAAAAGCTTAATGGCACAATAAAATTGTTTTCTCAAAGTAAATCATTTTTATATGGACATTAATGTCAACCTAAAATAAATTATTATTACAAATTTTGGTGTGTGCATTCTAATATTTTAATATTATTATACAATGGCTGTTATTATGAAAATAATGCACACAGAGTATATACAAAATTTCTTGCAGTCAGTAATAATTATTCCAAATGAATTTATCAAATGACGATAATCTGGACCTCATCAACATCACAATACTAATATCGATCTAGAAAATAAATACTTGAATACATCTATAATAAATCAAATGCTCGCTATCCAATTAACAATAATCTATAAAAATGATATGAAAAATAAAAAAAAATACATCAATAATTGAAATGCATAAATAGGAATTATTATTTCAACTACTTAATAAAAAATACAAAAAGAAGATAAAAGAGATGCTGGAAAACAACTATCAATAGCTACGAATGGTCTGCAAAGCGAATATTTTTATTGAAAGTAATATATTTAATTATTTGATTTTTGTGAGTTACCTGAAGGTAATTTTGATTAATAAAAAAAACACTAAAAACCTTTCTTCGCAATTTTATTTAAATTCACAGATATATATTTCGGACACAAAGTGACCATTATCAATGTATTAAAACATTGATAATGGTCACATTAAATAAAATTGTGAAGAAAGGTTATTAGTGCTTTTTAAATTAATTAATATTTAATTATATATTGTGTTTGCCTAAGTATTTTCTATGAAAGACCAAAACTCCAAATTAGTATTTTAAGTTATATTTGGAAACTTCATGTGGTCATATTATCCATTTATTTGGCCTTCCACGGGGTTTTTGTTCTGGGGTTCTATAATTCTGTTTTCCCTCCTCAACTTGGCCGTGCGTTTTGGTTGCTCCTCTCTAAATCGTACTTTTGTGGGTTCGAGGACGTAAAATTTTAATATATCGAATAATGTTTCGCTTTCTTCCCAGTTTAGTTGCGGAAGACCGTTCTATTTTGTGTTCGTTAACCGTCATTAATTGTTTTCAAATTTTGTAACATTGTGAATTTTTATAACTTCATTTAACTTTTAATTTTCAACTACGACTTATTGTTCTGTTATTTTCTCTCCACATCCTATTTTGTGGGCTCTCCAAGACGTCTTCAATTAATTAAACCTTAAACCTAAACATAATTTAATCTCCAAATTTTGTTGACGCAAGTAGTAATCAGAAGGAGCAGTATCTGGTAAATTCATAGGGTGTGGTAAAATAATCCACGTGAAGGTTTTTTAAAATATATTAATATTTACAATGTTTGTTTGCAAGATCGAGCGCTCCTGATGTCAACATTAAAAATTAAATCAGTTGCTTGCAAGTAAGGAATCTTCTTTTAATGATTTCCATTCTTTAGCTATCCAGAGCGGGATAATTGAAATTATTTCCTACATATTTTATCAGTTGGAGCCTTGTTATGAAAGTTTTCAAGCATACAATACGCTTTAGCCTCAACCTTCCGCAAATAATGCCAAGTCAAAGTGATCTGTAAATTATACACTGTAATCAGTTGTCATTATGAATCTTTCATAATAACTATGTGTCCTTCCAACAGAATTGGAATACTTTTCAACAATTGATATTGATTTCAAGAAGAGAAACCTTTTAAAATAAATTCCCCTGCTTTACTGAGAAATATCAGAGTGGATAACATAACAAAAAGTTACCTAAAAGTAATAATAAATTAAAGAGTCGAAAATTAGACCAACATTACCAAGAAATAAAACGTAATACATACAGTATGCATTTATATTTCTTTTTCAAACAATGTGCTGATTTGAATGAAAGTGACGCTTTTACTGAATTTTCAATTTTCAAACAATTGGGTTTTTACTTAATGTTATAATTATAATCACCTTAAATTTATATAGTAATAATTTTGGGTTAAACAAATTATTAGTGACGGGAAATTGGTATGATTGCGTTATAGTTATTTTTGTCTGTGTGCGTGTACATGTTCGTGTGGGCGGTTTTTAAGTTTAAAGTACAAAATTTTTGAGTTCTATTCTTTGTATTGACGTTATTTTATTATTTTCTTTTAGAAACGTCAAAAACTTCACAATGAATTAAACAAAAGTTTACATATGGCAAAAAAAATGGAATTTTAAATTCCAGGTTTTTTATTGTTTTCTCTAAAAACTAAGTTTTATGAATTTTACACACCTCCAGCTCTTGGTTTTATTTTTTTATCCAAAAGGTTCACTATTTTTTTTAAACTCTATCTTTAATTTAAAATTAGGTGACATATAATTGAAAGAAAATTTTCATAAATACAGGGTGACTGACGAAAAACCTTTGGTGCTGTATCTGGCTTATTTTTGATCCGATTTGAATAAATAAAACATGAAATTAAATCATTTTAAAAAAACTTTAATATGAACTGAACTTATATTTTTTCTTGCGTCCAGTTTTTGACAAAAGACGATCCACTTTTTATCAAATTGCAGTGTATATATATTTTTTAATGATCAGCAAGAAGATTTTTTCTGTATACCAAATTGTAAACTATTTTATTCATACATCAAACTAATTTCCACAAATAGAGTTTTTTTTGAAAAAAAATAAAAATCCAGTATCCATAGTAAATAATATACAGAGCTTATTTTAGATGTCAAAAGTGAGATTATCAGCCATAGATACATAATTTCATAATTAAAATGTTGCAAGATTTCAAACACAGTACTTCTACTCTATTAGAATTTTGTATCTCTACAGAAATCGTTTTTCTAAAAGAGTAATTCCATGTGCCGACAAATTTGGAAGACTGGTGCCTAATGATTGTTGTTGTGGAAAATATTTTACAAAAACTATGTACTGCTAACGAGTAGTTTGGTATATTAGGAGACAGAGAAGTGGGCCCCTGTTTACTAAAGGTAGTCTTAATAAAAAACGTTATTGTTACCTAACAAACGAAATAAATCATTTTCTAGATGAATTACCAATAGCAATGTTGAATACAATCGGGTTGCATAAGGACAGTGCTAAACGACATAGATTTAGATTTTTTATTATTTGTTTTGGGTTTTTCTTCCCTTTTAAAAGATATTTTTTGTTGTTCTATACGATTACATACTCAAAAGAAAATTATCTGTTATAAATACTAAAAAAATACTTCTTTATTCATTTTAATAGTGCATTTATTAAAAACCATTGCAGTATTGTACCAATGACTGACACTATCAATTTTTACATTTGAAATAGGTTCTGTAATTGTTCACTATGGGTATTGATTTTTTTTTCAAAAAATTCTTAATTTCTTGATTTTGGTTGGATGAATGGATAAAATCGTTTACAATTTTATACTCAGAAAAAAAAACCCTTCCAGATCAATACAAAACATATATACAGTGCAATTAGAAAAAAAAATTGATCGTCTTTTGTCGAAAACTGGATTCAAGAAAAAATAAAAATTTAGTTCATATTAAAGTCTTTTATAAAGGATTTCATTTGATGTTTTATTTATTCAAATCGGATAAAAATAAGCGAGATACAGCACCAAAGATTTTTCGTCAGTTACCCTGAACGTTTTTTACTAAAATAAATTTAAAAAAAATTAAATTATTTTATCTGAATTTAGCAGTTACAGCCTACAAAATGCGGTGAAAAAATGATTGAAATCTGATTATTGTGATTCAGAGGTCTGGAATAACATTATAGATCCTGATGAAACTTATATATCATATTATTATAACGCAGTTTTATTATGATGTAACTTTGTATTTTTAAAACTAAATACTCTTTTCTATTAAAACTAAATTTATTGAGTTTATTTAGTTTACTAGAATTTGCTATTTACACAAAGCCTTTTTGGTTGTTCGGATTTTTTAGTGTGAAACTTTATATAATACCATTGAGACTAAATTTTCATAATAATAACAATTTTGAAGAACAAAGAAATAATTATCACCAGAGGAAATTGGATAAAAAAATTCAAGAAAAACAGGTCCACTCAATTGTAAATACATGAAAGAGTTTCATGTTCTTGCATATTTGTATTTCCAACCCCTATCTTATTTGCAATTTTATTATTTTACACGCAAGGTTAAATAAATAGTTTATTGCATGGATTTTAGGCGTACTATAAATATAAAATTATACAAAATTGTTTATATCATAATGCTGTATGTTATCGTTAAAAATCAAGTCTGTAGATATTTTAGACCAAACGTTAAACATTTTTGTACTTGAAATATATTGTAAATTTAGAGTGTCATATAAAAAATTATATATAAAAAATGCCAACTAGATTAGGTCGTCAAAAATCACCAATATTTTCTCTAACTACCCTTACTACTTTTTCTTTTTATTTCTTACTCTTCTCGACAGGCACGCAACTGATTTTTACGTTAAACAAAAAATAAAAATGCACTTAAAACGCATCTATAGAAATTCAAAAACAGTTACAAAAACGTCGAAAATGGTAAAAATGATAATCACATATATAACATAGTAACAGTATTTCTTCTCTCAGGAAATATTGCACTAATATTCATTTAAATCAGATTTTAATTTTTTGTTTTCTTAATATTCAAAGATTAATACCAAAAAAGGTCATCTGTTTTGTATTTGGCGCTGTCATTTACCGAAACAAATGGAATTGTTGTCACACATTTTTTACGGATTAATTATCTGAAATAGATTTTTTCTATATTTTCTTAAAACGAAAATATACGTTTAGTTTTTAAGTGTTATTTAATTTGGTATATAAAATTGTTCAGTTTAGTGTATAATAGTTTAATTAAACTAGGGTATTATAATTAATAATCTAATTAATAAAAAACGCTCAGTGAATGGAGAATGGAGAAAATTTAAGAGACCATATTCACTAACGCACTATTCTTGATTATTAATATATATATGTATATATATATATATATATATATATATATATATATATATTGAAAATGTTTCGGAAAAAACTAATAGCGAAAATGATGACATTCTTAAATTTTGCAGTACTCTTAATAGAAAGTGGAAAATGTGTTGAAGATATCATATCAGTTGTATCAAAAGAAATAAAAATTGCTCACTATTGCCTTTAAAATATAAGGAGGATTCTATCTTATTTGAAAATGTAATCCTCTTCCAAAATATGGAAAATATTTCACTAGCAACGTTGGTTCGGGTCAGTAGTGGATAGGTGACCGGTACCATTCACCATTGGGATACAATTAATGGTGCTTTAGAGTGACTGGGGCGATCCTTTAAAGTAACAAGCTCATTTACACACACAATTACACAAATCGCATGGTAGAAGGACCACGTAGAAGCCCAACACTACTACTACTACTATAAATATGCCAGATTTTGCCAATTTTTTTTTTCTAAATCGATCTTTAAAGTGTGCAGAAGTAATATGTTACGTTTAATTTTATACCTAAAAATTAAAAATCGAATTATTATTTTAACTTGTTCTAACTTATCTTTTCCACACTTGCATAGAAAAACCATATACTTGAGCAATACTCAAGATGTGGATGAACTTGAACGTTAAAAATGTGAACTATTTCGTGAGACAGTTGATTAAAACGAATAGTTGGTAACTTTTAGCCACTATGTAGAATATATGTGTGGAGAAGGATAAGTTGGAAGTAAAAACAATCCCTTAATCTTTTACGAATTTAATTATCACCCAGCAATTAAGAGGCCTGCCTCACTACGGATGTTTGTCTAGAAAAAGTAATTGTTTTGCATTCAATGAAAGCTTATTATCTCGTCTGCAAACGCGAAAATGTTTATTCGCGTTTGAAAGGAACACACAGCATCGTTAATAAAAAAAATAAAACTCTCTTCCTTTGTTTGCATAACTTGGATTTAATTACTTGTGATTATAGTTTCAGAAACTTTAACTTGCTATTATAAGTATTAATTCAGCTGTATATATGGAATTAAAATGTGGATGAGAAAAATTAATGTAGAAAAGAAAATAATCAGGTTTTAGTTTTAGGGTTAAATTAGTGTTGTTAATTTTACAAAGGATTTGAGAGCTACATTAATATTATATTTCCTGAAGGTATTATTTATTTCCAAGCTAAAAGTCGCAGGAAAAAATTAGTAATTGAATAAAATGAGCGTTGTAACGAAAGGAATTTCACTTTTTTATTAAACAATTTATAACTTGCAATTGATTTAATTGAGATAGGTAATTTTTAATATAATTTAATTGCCATAATATTGGGCCCCTTTGTCGTCATAAATAAAGAATTAATATGAATCGATAAATTAAAAGTTTGCCTAAAATTATGTTCTACATTTATCAAATTTATCACGCCTGATATAACATACACAATTAAAAATATACATTAACTGTTAAAATACGATGAACTAAATTCTCACTTAACCCGTGGTGAAACATTTTTATTTTTAATCAACTTTCTTATAACTGTTAAAATATTTATTTTTTGAAAAATTCACGATGGAAAACTTTAGGGTGTTGAAAAGTCATAGTTAACATATTATTAAGAGTGAATTGAATTGACAAAACATGATTTGATATTTTTTAGATACACTATCAACGTGCATATTCCATTTCAAGTCAATTAAAAGAGCCGAGAAGTTCACGGAATAATTTTGTTTTAACGACTTGTTATTCATATGCATCAGAAGACTGTGATCTAAATAATATGGACAAAATACAAGCATATTAGTTTTGAAACCTTTCAAAGCTAAACCATTACAGTGACAGTAGCTTTGCATTTCTGATACAACCAACCTTGTTTTCCGATAAGTGAGGCAGATGCATGATTAGCAAATAATGTAATAAAACTATGATAAGGATATGAATTTGTTTATATCACTTAAAAATAAAATGAACAGCAGTGGGCCCAGATTACTAGCCTGAGGATCACGTTTAGGAACCATATATGCATCAGATATCATGTATCGCCATTTAAAGAAAATTTAACCCTTGAGACCGGTCTTCTAAATATGAGGCCAACCAGTTGAATGCTTGAAGTCTGATGCATTGATCAAATAATTTGTTTATAAAAATCTGATGATTAATTGTGTCAAATGCCCGTGTTAAGTCGAAATAGATACATGCAGTTTTATTTCTGGCCTCAATGCTTTTGATAATATAATTATAGTAGTATATTATTACTGGCTTATAAGTCAGTTAAAGGTAAATTTGTTGCCCTATATATGAAATCCCACTAATTAACGACTAGATCGATCTCGTGTATATCTTTAGTGCTGTTTTGCATATTACTTAATTATTGATAATTACAAGTTAAAGTTGCTGAAACTATAGATACAAAAACCTAAATGCAAGTTATATAATGTTATAGTGTTTTATAAATTATATAAAATTGATAACCAAGGACTGTTAAATAATAATGGACCATCTTATTAATAAGATCTAATCTAAACTAAAATAGTTAAATATAAAAAAAAACTTAATTTATGAATTAAGAGTCTGTAATAGACTATGTCGAATACTTTTGAGAAATCAGTATAAATCGAATTTGCATGACTTATTTCCACTAGGGCATCAATTATATCGGTTTTATAAAGTAATATATTTAATAGCTCTGAAAAAAGGGGACTAATTATATATACACCATAAATAACAGATAGAAAAGAATCTGGTCCAGGAGAGTTATTGGATATTGAATATTGAATATTAAAAAAGAATTGTTCTCATTTATGTAAGTATTTTCCATTAGAGAATTAGAATGAATCAAATACAAACTTGTATTACACGACGAGCGGTCAACAACAAAAAAATTAGCATCGTTTACAATGTCCTTGTTAGCAGTAATCAATTCAGCTCCATGCACAAAAGTCTTCATCAGCGCATAGATTTAACATTGCCCCAAAAGATTTTGGATTATGTTTAATACAAAAAAACATTTGCTAAACGTATTCGCAACGAATAGTTCTGAACTTGCTTAAGTTACTTACTACTACTTGATATGATCTCCAATAAAGTATACTATTTTATATTGAGAAAAGCTTTACCGAAGGACGTATAATTCGCACGCGTAAAGTAAAATTAATCAATTAAATGAAAGTGACGGTGGCGACCGTATGCAGATTTGCACTCATTAATAAGTAAATCAACTTATTCAATTGAATAAAAATTAAATAATATTAACTAATACAATAAATCAAAACAACATCTAACACTTTTTAAACAATTTTCTTCGCAAAATCCTAATACAAGCAAGAAATCTGTTTGCTCAAATGTGAATATTTATGAACTATAATAAAGTTAACAATAGATTATTTAAAGACACTCAGTAATTATTATTTTACATAATTTACAATTTTTAAACAAAGACGGCCACGAAAAACATATATTTTCGATTTGATGGAAAACTAGATTTTGTTTTTACTAGATAAAAAAAATATATTTTATTTTTTTGCGTGAAAACCGTACAAGATATCAAATTTTATTAAGAGACAAAATCAAATTCTCTTATAAGCAGTATTTTTTTAGTTTTTATTGGATGCACTAATAAAAAAATATTTTAGTTTTTAAGTGGTGGTACTACTGTTTTCTATATTTCCTGTTAATCACTAATGTCCATAATAACTTACATGATGTATTATACTAAGGTAGTTATTAATCATTAATTTTATTCAAATCGAATAAAGCATTCAATTGTTATAAACAAAAGAAATAAAAAATTTTGAAACAAATTTTGAAACACAAATTCCGGCTTAACCGTAAATTTTTTCTATGAATCCCTCCTCAAAAACAAAATCCTCTCTTTACTCACTATCCTTGTGTCAAATATTCAGACAGCCCACCTTGAAGGCAGAGCTTCTGCAGCTCTATATTTGGACGTCCAGAAAGCGTTCGACTCTGTCACCAAGGTCTATTATATAAGTGCCACCTCCTAAATATCCCTCCCTATATCATTTTTATTATCAAACAATTCCTCTTTCATAGATCCTTAAAAGTCAAAATCCATTATTCCTTTTCTTCTTTCTTTACTCCTGAACAAGGACTCCCGCAAGGCTCTCCTCTGTCACCTTTGTTATATAACATTTTTTGTGCTGATGTCTATAACCCTGATCCTCTCTACTTTAACCCATCCAAATACCTCCTGCAATTTGCAGACGACACTGCCCTAATTACACATGCTCCCACACTACCAAAAGCCCTTCAATCCCTCCAAGAGCTTATTGACTCCCTTCAACGATGGTTTGCAAAACGGCGCATTAAAATCAATCCCCACAAATCACAGCTCCTAATCCATTACCATCACGCCAACAATTCCCCTCACAAAGTCCATATTTCCCAAACTATGATCCCTCCTTCAGTTTCCGTAAAATACCTGGGCATAACCATAGATCAAAAGATAAATTTTAAAAAACATACAGCCACAGTAAAAAGCAAAATAACTTCTAGAGCAAAATGCTTTAGAAGCTTAACTTATAAGAATAAAGGCATCAATACAAAAACAGCTGTAAAAATTTATAAGATGATCTGCCGCCCACTACTTGACTATGGTTGTGCCCTCTATCCCAAACCCAGCAATCCAATATCCCGCAATACTGAAGTTAGCGAGCGAGCATCCCTCCGTACCCTAACAAAACTCCGGCATCCTCTAAATCCTTTACACAATCCTTCCAACCAACTCCTCTACGATACAACCCTAGTTATCCCCATTCAAGAACGCCTTCGATTCCTATCAGAAAAATTCTCCAAAAATCCTTTCAACTTCCAGATATTATCCCTTTACTGTCATCCTAGAAACCCTAGTATAAATCCTAAATTTAAAAATCCCAATTCAACCATATTCGATTTCATATCATCATTTCATCCTTTCACGCATTAACGAGTGACGCCATATGACTGGACAAAGCAAGGCAGAAAGACCTCTGGTCGATAGCCTTTTGACAGATTAACTCACTAACGCCTCATTCATTATTCACTATGTTTTTGTAAATATTGTAAAATTTGTCAATAAATATATGTATCTATCCGTAAATTTTTTGATATAGATAAGTTGTGTTAAATCATTATATTTTGACCCCAGGAATCTGTGGTCCAGCCATTTCCCCGCATTAACGGGACACCCTGTATGTACAAGTTTACATTTTAATAATAGATAATGAATGGGGTCAGAGGTCTTTCTGCCTTGTTTTGTCCAGTCATATGGCGTCAGTCGTTAATGCGTAGATGGTTGAAATGATGAAATAAAATCGAATGTGGTTGAATAAAGATTTTTAAATTTAGAGTTTATATTAGGGTTTCTAGTAAGACAGTATAATTTTTCTGAAAGGAATCAAAGGCGTTCTTGGATGGGGTAAGTAAGGCAGTATCATAAAGTAGTTGGTAAGAGGGATTATGTAAATGATTAAGAGGATGCAGGAGTTTTGTTAGTGTACGAAGAAATGCTCTCTCGCTATCTTCAATATTTCCGGAGGTTGTATTGCTGGGATGGGAATAGAGGGCGCAACTATTGTCAAGTAATGGGCGGCAGATCATCTTATGGATTTTTACAGATGCTCTTGTATTCCTACCATTCTTCTTATATGTTAAACTTCTAAAATATTTTGCCCTAGAAGTTATTTTAATTTTAATTATGGCTGTATGTTTTTTAAATTAATATTTTGATGTATAGTTATGACCAAATACTTAACGGAAATTGAGGGAAGGAACATAGTTTGGGAAACATGGCCATTATGAGGTGAATTATTGGTGCGATGATAGGTAATTAGGAGCTGTGATTTGTGGGGATTGATTTTAATGCACCATTTTGCAAACCATAGTTGAACGGAGTCTACGAGCCCTTGAAGGAATTGAAGGGCTTTTGGTAGTGTGGGAGCATGTGTGATTAGAGCCCTGTCATCAGCAAATTGCAGGAGATATTTAGATGGGTTATGGTAGAGAGGGTCGGGGCTGTAGATAACCACGCAAAAAATATTATATAGCTGGGGTAATTGAATAACAAAATGAGTTGAGGATATTGACTTTTAAGGATCTATTGGAGAGGAATTGTTTAATAATAAAAATAATATGGAGAAGGATTTTTAGGAGGTGGCACTTGCATAATATGTCTTAATGTTAGACAGGGTCAAACGCTTTCATCCATAAATAAAGCAGCAAGTGCTCTGTCTTCAAAGTGAGTTGTTTGAATGTTTGAGATACTGAGTGAAATTTTATTTACTTTTATAAACTTAACAAAATATCTCTATTCTAAATCAATATTTACTAATTGGTATAATTACTTCAACTATAATTTAACGAATCATGTATTTGATACAATATAATTTATTTAATTGGTTATTTGATAAGGATGTAAATTTAATTTACGCAGATTTTGCTAGGTAAAATAATAATCACAACCTTGCCAAAATAATTAGCACTAATTATTTCAGATAATAATACGCGTGTGCAGTGCAGATATAGCCAATAATTTTAATAAATGTATGCAAAAATTATAAATTTCATAAAAAATAAATAAACTTTAAAGTAAAGCTGACTTATTTAGATAAATAAATTAGATGGTAGAAATAATAATAAGTAATTGTTTGAATAAAGTGTACAAACTTCACTTGGGAGCTTTATCAATTAGGTTTTAATTACTTTTTATGTACATTGTGTGTATACACACTATTAATAATCAGGATGTATCACTATAATAATGAAACTCAATATTTTAGATATAGTCTGTTTACAGTACATTTCTATTAAAATTTTCCGTTGACATATATTGGGTGTACTACAACATAGAACTCCTATTTCATTCGTTTTTTACTTACTGTTCTACGAATTAACAGCTACTTTTTAAAGTATCTTTTACAAAAAAATAAACTGATTATATATACACAAGAATTAGTCTTCAAGGTTTTAAAATTATTATCAATTTTATTTATAATCTAACACTCAAGTTTATAACAAACTGTAGAGCAGAAACAGGGAATAGATAAGGATATGGATGAATTAAAGAATATGATGAAAGAAGTAATGGCGGAAATGAAAAGGAATACAAATGTATTAAAAGAAGAGAAAAGAAGGAAAGAAGAATTAATTCAAGAAAAATAAGAGCTAGTTGGAAGAATTGCAAAATTGGAGGAACGAGCCAAAAAAGACGAAAAGGAAAAAAATAACATTATAATAACTGGAATAAATGTGAATGAAACGCTGCTTAGGAAAGTGTGGAGACGTTCCTGGAGGAAAAGTTAAAATAAAAAACAACAATAGGAAAACCATACATGTTAAATAGGGAGAAGAAAATGATGCTTCCAGAAGTGGAGTCATGTAGTGCAAGGCAAAAGATAATGAAAGAAAAAAGTTCTCTGAGAAATACAGGGATATATATATATATATAGACAATGACTTAACTATGGAGGAAAGAGCAATGCAAAGAGAAATAAGAAGCATAGCTAGGGAAGAAAAGGCGAAAACAAGTAAAGTAAAAATGGGGTATGGACTAATCGTGGTAAATGAGGAGGTGTTTGTTTGGGATAAAAAGAAAAAAGGCATGAGAAGAAGAAATGATTTAAAAAACTATCAAAAACATTAGACACAATACCCACAAATAAAATGGCAATGACAATAGTAAGCAAGACGAATAATGGCAAATTGGAAAACAATAATTGTTCGGGTAATGAAGGGTTCACAACGCTAGGGTTTGGGAATATAGCTGGAATAAAGTCCAAATACAAGAACGGTATGAGGTAGAAAGATTTCGAGAATTGGTTAACCAAGAAGGACCTGATGGGATTGGTGGAAACCTGGGTGAGAAGGAAAGAGTGGGAGGAAATAGAAGGCTCGCTACCGAGGGGCTTCAGGTGGGCGATGAAAGGGACAAAAAATCGGCAGCTAAGGGAGGGGCGAAGGGTGGGATAATAGTGGGAATGAGAGAGGCTATGAAGGTGGTAATAAACGTAGGAGTGGTATATATTAATAAAAACGGATGAAATACGACAAGAAATCGATTGTAGAGCTGGAGAAGGAGGAAGATATTTGGCGGGGGTAATTTTAATGCAAGACTTGGGGAATTGGGGGGAGGTATTAACGATTACGGTACGGTGGTGGAAAGAAGATCTCAGGATAAATATATAAACTGCGAGGGCAGGAGAATGGAAGAGGGATGGGAATTATTAAATGGATGTACAGTAGGGGATTGGGAAGAGAAGAAAACCTACATTGGTCCACAGGGATCGTCAGTAATTGATTACATAGTCATCAAGGGGCTGCCAAGATGAGAGGTGAGAAAAATTGAAGTGGAAGAAAGTATGGGATCGGACCATCTACCATTAAAAGTAATGTTACACAGTGAAGAATTAAAAAAGTGTAGAAATGAAGCAAAAATGTGGAATATTCTGAAAAGAGGGGACATAAAGGGGGAGGTAGGAATACCATTAGAGGAATGGATAAAGAAATGTAAAAGTTCTAGTGTAATATCATGTGGGATAGGGGACGAAATGATAAGGGGAGACAAGGAGGACTTTACGGAGGAGGAGGTGCAAAGAGCGTTTGAGGTCAAATGAGGAAAAGCAGCTGGACTGGACGGACTGAAGGTTGAAATGTGGAAGGAGATAGGAGAAAAGGGAAAGAAAAGGTTTAGGGAGCTTCTAAACGGAATGTGAAGAGGGGGAGACAACATACCGGCAGCTTGGAGAGTGGCAGTAATGTGCCCGGTGCACAAAGGGGGAGATAGCACCAACATCAACAATTACAGAAGAATATCGTTGATGAGCATTGGATGCAAGATCGCGATGACAGCGACGAAGAACCGGCGGCTACAGGAAGAAGTAGAGGGAAGCGAAATGTTGCCGAAGAGACAACCAGATATTTACCCTGGCAAGTATAGCTGAGAGTGTGATAGAAGAGAGAGGTAGTATGTATGCAGTATTTGTCGATCTTAAAGCAGCGTATGGTACAGTTCCGAGGATGAGTTTGATAAAGTGCTTGAGAATGAAAGGAGTAAGTGATGGAATGGTAGAGTCGATAAGAAGAGTGTATGAAGAAACGTAGGGTGTGGTGAAAGTTGGAATGAATGTATCAGAGAAATTTAGGACATGGATGGGGGTGAGACAGGGCTGCCCGCTGAGCCGTTTATTATTTAACCTGTACACAAGCGAGTTAGAAGAAGTGCACAGAAAAGGGCAGGAGGGTGGGATAGTGATTGGAAGAAGCAAAGTGTGGATGTTGGCATATGCGGATGACTTAGTATTAATGGCAAGAGATTGGGAAGGGATGAAAGATATGCTGAAGAGAGTAGAGAGGTATATGGATAAGAGAGGACGAAGGGTGAACGTTGGGAAAACGAAGTGGATGAGATTTAGAAATAAAGGAAGGGAAGGAAGAGTGAAAGAGCTTGAATAGAAGGGGGAAGTAATTGAGAGAGTTAAGGTATTTAAGTATTTGGGTTTCATTTTTAAAAGTACGGGCGGATACGTGGAACATACAAAGTAGGTGCAAGCTAAGGCAAGGCAAGCGTGGGGTATCGTGTGGGAGAAGTTGGGAAAATGGATGTGAATAATTCCAGAGTGGCATTTAAACTGTGGGATGCCTGTGTGAGGCCGATTTTAATGTATGGGGTGAAAGTATGGGGAATAAGTGGGTATGAATGCTTAGAGAGAGAGAGAGAGCAGTTGTGGTTCTTGAAACACATGTTGGGGGTTGAATAGTCGACACCCCGGTACATTCTGTTTCAGGAAACCAACAGAATGAGTCTGCAGATTGAGGAAATGAAGAGAGTGGCGAGTTATGAGATGGAAGTGTGTGGATTAGAGAAGGAAAGACTGGTGAAAGAGGTATGCATAACGTGCGTAGGAATTGGGAAATATAAGTGGAGAGTAGAGCGAAGGAAAATGTATGAAAAGGTAGGGGTGTCGGAGTGTGAAGTGAAGGAATGGTTAGAGCATAGAGTGAATGTGGCGGCCTGGGTTAAAGAGAAGGGGAAGGAAGTGGAAATTCAGGAAAGGCAGGGATGCATTGCAAGAAGTGCGTATAATGCTATGTTTGAAAGGTGGCAGGTGCACGGACGCCAAGATACCTATGTAACAGCGAACTCAGTAGGGAGGAAAAGGTCATCTTGGCGAGAGCAAGATGTGGGTCAGGCGAGAGAGGAAGGAAGGGCTGGATGGGAGAAAAGTATATTAGATGTGTGCTATGTGGGAGTGGAAAGGATACGTGGAGACATTTAGCAAATGAGTGTGAGGAATGGGTGGGAAGCAACAAAAAAGTGAATGAATGGATGAGAGAGGATGGGGCCAGGGTAGATATTCTGATGAGATTTAAGTGGGAGAAAGAAGTTAGAAGGGAGTAAAAGCAAGAAAGTGTATATTATTATATTTATATGAATATTTGTATGCCAATAAAGGTCTTTTTTTATAACCATCTGCAGATACGTTAATTCATTACTTGTTCTAAATTTGTCAAACCATATTCACTCACAAATTATTTAACGTACATTTTATCATTTTAGTTTATTTGACAGAAATAAATACGTTCAAATTTGCGCTGCCTTGATAGACTCATTGTTGTAGTTTTTCGAAATATTTTCAAAAATTAAAACATGCTTATGAAATAAAGTTAAATATAGTTAACCTGGATTCTAATGTGAGTTTACAAGCCTTTGAAAATAATTTTTAAAAGATAATGGCAAAAATTTAATCTTGCTTGATCAAACTGAATTTGGTAAAAAATTGTAAATACTTAGTATTAGTTGTTATCAAGAATTATTCTAACTTATAAAAATATCAAAAACTATTAAAATCAGATATTAAATGTTCTAAATCTATTTTTTAAATTTTGAAAACAGATTATTGTAATTCCAAATTTAAAGATAAACATGCAAAAAAAATAAAAAGGATATTACAATATTATTAGAATAATAATTATGACAGAAGGAAACCTTAAAAAGAACATACTTCTGAGAGAGTTGCCACGAGTTTTAAAAAAGTCGCCAGGGCTGAGAAAGACTCTTACAGTTTAAAGAGTAAATTGAAACTAAAACTTAAAATAAGTATTTACCAAATCTTTACAGTTATATTGTCTTACATATAGTTAAACTTCAATTAAGATCACTAACGTCTTTATTAGTTAGCGGCGAATACAAATAAATTAAACTGTGTTTTAGTGAAAATAAAATTATTACTACACAGAGGTTAATGTTTTAATTAAAAATACACAATGTTATTTAATAGTTAGTAAAAATAACACAAATTGTGTACTTACAATTGTTTCTAAGCGTGATCCGGTTTGCAGAAATGCAATAAATAAGATATCGATGTATTCCTCAAATATAAATCAATAGCATCTCCTGCCAATACATTGTTATATACGGGGAATTTAATTACTTTATTTTAATAACATAAGTGCTACATGTAGTGTGGGTTTTAGCAGTTTAGAAATTGGAGTAATGAAGTTAATTATATAGAAACAGTTCATTAATTAACTAATAGGTACGTAATCATAGAGGGTCCGCCTTTTGATTTAAGGAACAAACTAAAAACTGGAAAACAGTATAGCATTATATACGGCCCAGTTTCACAACCTTTTTTTGCTCACCGCCAACTTTGAGAATATGTTTTCTTCACAAGATTCTCATTTTAATGTTACTTAGAATGTTTCAATGTGAGCAATTAAAACAAATATTTAGTTATTTTAAGGAATATTTTTATTATCATTTAAAAGACATGAATTTATGACATAACTAATGAGAAGGTTGATTTTAATGCATTTTAAGGAGTTTGTTAATATTAGGCTCGATTTTACTTAAGAATAATCGTATATCATCAGTAACATAAAGCAGATTTCTCTTTTTAATTACCAACGTTGCTACAGCATTAAATCTACGTTCTACTAAATACGAAGATGGAAATGCTATTAGAAATATTTGAACAATCAACCATAATCCTGGATAGAGTTGTGAAAACGGCTTCTGCATTTAAAATTCTTCGTGGGCATTCTTGAATTTAATTTTTAATTCCTCATTTGTCGTCAGTTCTATTTGTTCTTCTTCTAACTGAGATGATCCTGTTGTGTTAATAATTGAAAACTGATCCAAAACCCATTCTGGTATGGCCTAGTTTAAAATGTCCTGGAATTGTTTCAAGAATCTTTTTGGAAGTTTTGCAAATGTTGACAGTAAACAAGTCGTCATTATTGATACTCCTGATACATTTGGGAAATTATTGAATTTCCGTCTGCCGATATTTTTTTGTATAATAGTAGTTTAGATACGAAAGCAGCATTGCTATTGTTTGTTTTAATCAAGTGTAAGTAATTACGTTGAAGTTGAAGATTGACATCATTAAACAATGTATATAGGTCTGTCAACGCACCTGTGTGTGAAGCAGCAATCGGTAAAAATCATTGGCAATGCAAAGCTGACTAAATAATCTATCATTCAACGAGTTACTTCTGATTTTATTAACTGTTCTGATAACATATTGCGGTGACATATCGAGGTGTTCACTAAGATTTTTCGCAAGCAAATGCTGGCGATGAATTACGCAATACATAGGAAGCACGCCAGGAACTTTATTTTTAAGCGTACTGTGAAGCCTTTGTAATGTCCTGTCATAGCTGATGCACTATCCGTATCAACTAATAAAATATTATTCAAAGCAATTACCTTTACGTTACAAAACTTTTCCAAAGTATTAAATATAGTTTCTCCTTTTTTATCCGTTTCCAAATTTGTAGCAAACAATAGTTCTTGACATATTTGTTCATTCTTAATGAATCTCACGTATGGCAATTACAATGCCTTATTGGTGAATAAAGGGGACTCATCCAGTTGAATTGAAAATTCACAGGTCTGCAGATTTTTAAAATTTTTTAGCAATATCATCAATTTGTCTTTGTACAGAATTATTGCTCAAATAATTTTTCGGATAATATCTGCAGGTACTTTATGGAGCACAGTGGTTATTACTTCTTATTGTTGGCTCAATTTCGTACTTCTTTTTCATTTCTTGACAATTGGTCACATCTTTGTCTTTCCTATTCCGGTGTATTTTATTTAAATGATCTAGAAGCCTAGAAGGCGTTATCGCTTCATTTCAAAATGTTTTTTTTTTACAAATAAGGCACCATCCGTATAATACTCTAGCCTCTTCTTTTTTGCTTTCGACATGGTTTGCAATTTTCATATACGTGAATAAAAGTTAAACCCTGTTCTCAACTGCGCGCGATAATGCTATTGAAAATAATATGAATAACCATTGCCTCTATAAAGGTTGAAGACATTTAACACGGAATAAGATAGGGATCATATCTGTCGACCTTTGTATGTAACTTACTGATAGCCCCGAAAACTCTGACGAACAGAAAATTAAATAATTTAATCTACTTAACTTTGAAATAATAAAATCCATTCGTAATAAACTATTTTAGTGAAATAAATATAAAATTTTATGGTCGGGGTTGTCCGTGGCCCCAAACCGGTTAGCTTATCAGTTTAAATTATAAGCAATTAATATCGATTAATAATTATAAATCGATGTTTGTTTATTCTATTATAAATTCAACAAATATTAGGTATATTTCGGAAATTAAAATTTTTGTAATCTTAATTTCTGTACTACGATTTTAGTACCTTTTATTTTATAATTTTTTAGTAATGATAATTTTAATCCACTGGCCATCCTACCGAAAATACGTAAATTTTCGCAACTTGATAAAGAAGAATTAGAATATCTACAATAACAAAAATTAAACGATATTAATTTTTACTTTACTTTTGTACGTGACTAGCCTTCCTTTTAAAACTATATTTTAAACTGCCCACGCCCCTTAGGCACCATCTCAATGCCAACTAGTTATCTCTGAGTCTACTGCCCACTCGAAAGTCTCAAACGCCCACAATAATACCAATAATATATTAATTAAATCAATACGACTCCGGAAGGCGTGTTACAGAAACCACAAATAATAACTGATATGCTAATGATAATTATAGACTACTAATTGAATACCCCTAGAATAATATAATAGTGTTTTATTTGAATTAATTTACTCATAACCAAATATTGTCGCAAATAATTCTATGTATGTTGGACAAATTTTATGGCAGTATTAAATGCAACAGAGTTTTATAAAGGATGCAAAACGGATTATAATTTATTAAGTAAAATTATATTCAAATTCAAATTAAATAAACAATTAACTTTGTTGGTATCACTTTTTTACACTTGTAACTATAGTTTCGACAACTTCAGCTTGTCATTATCAAACAATAATATTTTAAATTACATTTCACATACAAATTGTATTCCCTTTCTAAAACATTAAACAGGGGGGAGGATATAAGATCTGCCTGGTCGTTAATGAGCGGAATGTCCAGATTATGATTAACTTTAAATACTTCGATGGACTCGAGTAAATCCATTTTAAGCCCTTTTTCGGTAAAGTGGATTACCTCGAGTACGTCTTCTTCAAAAGAATGATTATTTTCTCGGATGTGGTTAGCGAATGTGGATTTATTATTCCCGTTTCTGTATGCACTAATATGTTATTTTAAACGTATGTTGAAATTGCGCCCAGATTGACCGATATATTCTTCCTGACATGATTTACATTTTAGCTTATAAATTTCTGATTTTGACATTATATTAATGGGTGTGTTATTATTGTAGATATTTTGTTTGTCGATTTTAAAGAAACGTTAATATTATGTAATAGATATATTGTAGCACTAGTGCTACAATGGTTGCTATGACAATGAATATATACTATATACATAACATACAATGTACTACATTTCATAATCAAAAAGTAACCTACAATTATGTTATTGGGCTGTCCGGAAAGTTCGTGCCGATTTTTAAGGAAAATTGAAACGCAGCTCATTCAAATTTTGGTATACATTTATTAAATTATATAGGTACCATTTTGTTCCACAACTCTCTCCATCTTTTATGTAAGTTAAAAATTCCGTCCTTAGAGAACCTCTCAGGTTTTTCAGCAAAAAAATTGTCTAAATAAGTTTTTATCTCAACCAAAGAGTTGAAATTTTTCCCATTAAGGGAATTTTGTAATGATCGGAAAAGGTGGAAATCCGAGGGCGCGAGGTCTGGCGAATACGGTGGATGGGGTAAAACATCCCAACCAAACTCCAAAAGTTTTTGTCGAGTTGTCAAAGACACGTGACGCCGGGCATTGTCCTGATGAAATACGACGCTCTTCCGATTCGCCATTTCTGGACGTTTTTGTTCGATTACTGTCTTCAATTTCTCTAATTGAGAGCATCCGAATTTATTGTTTCATTATTTGGTAAAAGCTCATAATAAAGGATTCCTTTCCAATCCCACCAGACACAGAGCTCTTTTTGGAATGAAGACCGGCTTTTGGTGTGACTAAAGGTGGTTCATCACGCTTTCCCCAAGACCTTTTACGCTGAACATTTTTATAAATTATCCATTTTTCATCCCCTGTCACAAGTTGCTTCAGAAATGGTGTCTCCTTGTTGCGTTTGTAAAACATGTCGCAAATGGAGATGCGATCTAACAGATTTTTCTCCGTTAAATCATGCGGAACCCATACATCAAGACGGTTTACGTAGCCAAGCTTCACAATATGGTCGTGGATGGTTGATTTTGATTTATTTAACATTCCTGCTATTTGACGTAATGTTGAGTGTGGGGTTTTCTTGATTTCTGCTTTAATCATATCGTCGTTTGTAGTGAACAGCCTACCCGCGCTTTCTTGATCTTCAAGGTCAGAATTTTCAGCTTTGAACCGAGCAAACCACTTCCGCACAGTTCTTTCGGCTACAGCACCTTCACCATAAACAGCACATATCTTATTTGCCGTTTGTGTGGCATTTTTGTTCTTTCGGAAAAAGAAAAGCATTAAATGCCTATAATGCACTTTATTTGCTGCTATATTGGAAGGCGTATAAAACTGATAAAAATTAACGAATCATAACCAAACTTTTTTTAAAATATGGCCTGAAGTTATCTCATTTAGAATATGTACACATATCATTTGTTTTCAATACGTTTGCTATATTCAAGTCTCTTCTCACGCTACCTACTGAAAATCGGCACGAACTTTCCGGACAACCTATTATATCATTATAGGAGTAGAAAAATAACTATTATATCATAGTTTGATTAGTAGATTGATAATTTTACTTAAATAACTTAATGGCTTATTATAATTTTTAAAGACTAATGCCTTAGTAATACGTAAAAAATATCAATGGTATAATTTATTTATACATTTTTTTTCTTTTCAAGGCTTGATGTCAATTTACATTTGTAGAAATATAGAGGAATAATATAAAATGTGTCTATATGATGGTTTTTGTTTTGAATTAATTTATTGTGTTCCCTAAGTCGGGTGTTAAAGTTTATATTTCATCCCACATACAGCCTGTTTTTTTTTTTCAATTTTTTTAGATTTTTAATAATTTTCTAGCTTGTATTGTAATTTTTTCATTGTATATTAATTTAGTATATACTATTTCGGTATTCTTTTCGAAGTAGTTATTATGTAGAGATTTGTTTATGAGTCTTTATACAAGTAAAAAGCAGAATATTTAATTGCTGTTATGTAATTGGTTGGAATCACATGGGATGATCGGTTTTGGCAGGCTTAACTTAGATTTTGTATTTAATACTGTAGTTGTTGGTGCTACTGGTTAAATCTAGAAAATTTGCGGTGTGATTTAGTACTTTTTCCATAGTATATTGGATCGTCTGGTTTAATTCTGTGTTTATTTATGTAAATGTATATAATACATTTTTCACTTATCTGAACTGGTGATAGTAGGGATACCATCGCACAGTGTGTAATTTCGCATCGCTAGGGTCCAGAGGTGGTGGGGGAAGGCAAAAATAAAATTGATACTAGAAGAAAACTAAGTACGGCATATTATTAAGCATACTTGA
Source organism: Ontholestes murinus (assembly GCA_963969525.1). Taxonomy (NCBI): domain Eukaryota; kingdom Metazoa; phylum Arthropoda; class Insecta; order Coleoptera; family Staphylinidae; genus Ontholestes; species Ontholestes murinus. The sequence continues at coordinate 40,727,082 of OZ018389.1, read as the reverse complement.
AAGCTTATAAAACTGAATTTATAGATTTTTAGGTGTACCCACATAAGTACAATGAACCCTCAAAGTCAAACATTTTTTAGAGTTGTTCAGCGCGCTATAATATGGACCTTTGTTAATTATTTCTCAGTCGGCCCCCACTTAATCTATCATAACTATTTTATAACACAATAATGAATATAGTTTTTCCTATCCAACTACATTTTTTACATTGCTCTATCTTAACTGGAGCGGTAACTGCCATGAATTAATATTTTATGTACGCTCACTGGCATTCGGTACCACCCGTAGTGTAAAACGTAAAGTTTTGCTGTGTCGAATGCATACTTATCAAATTCTTCCGCATTTATTTGATGTCCACTACTTAGCGTTGTTAAAACTGTATATAACCGACCAATCAATTCCGGATTTATACCCGTTATTGATGCCACTTTTTCAGAATTAGAAAAAAAAGTCCTGGCAACATTTCCAGTATTTGATGTTCCACCCCCAGCCACTACTATATCGACACTAATGCCAAGTTCTCTTCTTAATAATTTTTAATATGTTTTTTTCTTTCAGCAATTCGACTTCGTTGTTCTTCAGATGCTCCATGGGTTGTCGATTTCTTTAAATCCAACTTATATGAAATATGGAGCATACATTCTAAACACTTGATCCAAGCATGAAGCAAAGAAATTCCATACTTTAAATTTTCAGCTGTGATAGGCATACTCTTTACTTTGTAAATGTCACACATGTCCTTTGGTTTACATTTGCAAATAAAACAATTGGTACTAGGAGTTCCCGTCAAAGCATTTATAACTTTTCCATCAATCATGGTAAATAATAGATTAAAATGTACTTTAACATTCTGCTTTGCTACTATTGTAATAAACGGTTTTAAATTATTTACTTCATTTTCTATAACTCCCACTTCGTCTTTAATACACTGCATCGATTCCTTCACATACATAAATTTTATAGGCCTACATAATTTAGTGGACGAAGGTTTTTCATTTTTCCATAAAATTTCTGCCTCAGATTCTAATTGTAAAGGCACTAACGAAAACATAAAAACACTTTTATCACTGATTTCTTCTTCTTCGTTAGTAGAGGTATCGTCAGATACTTTCTGCATATATTGACTGTGTCCCGAGCTACCATCACAACCATATTTGCATGTTAATTTCAATTGGTTTAATGTCACAGTTTCTGGAAAAATTAATGTTTGTTCTATTCTTTTAAAAGTGTGCTCTAATAAATTCTGGAGAGGTACAGATGCCCCATATTCATTAAATTCAATATTTTTTGGATAACACATCAGTTTAGCCATTTTTAATTTATAATATGGAGGAAAAAGATCATTAGCTCCATGCGATTGTGAAATTTTTCTTAAATTTATGTAGCTTCTTACATTTATACTTGAATCTATCATTACTGCTAAAGCTTTTTGTTCCGATAGTTTTCTGGCAATTTCTTCACCTGTACCTTGTTTATATGATTTTATATAAGACTTAGCTATTGTGGGGGATTTAGCTGTCACTTTTAGTAATTGTGCTGCCGAAGGATTTCCCTGTTCTCTTAATACCTTACAGGCTGCACCTAAAATTTCGTCTGCGTGATTCTCTTTCGCCAGAGAACTAATTTTTCTTTTTCTGCTACTCCTACTAAGCTCTTCAAATGATGTTCAAGGCCGTGCTTCATTTACTGCAGATGGCAGAATATTTTCAATTTCACTCTCATCACTATATTCTGTTATTTCAAATTTCTTTGATAACGAATTATTATTTTTGTGAATAAATGTGCTGTGGCAATATGAAGAAGCTTTCCATTTTTTATTTAGTGTTACACAATAACCAATTATCTTATTTCGGATGTTAGTAGTTGTTATGTTTGTAACACTACAAACGTAATCTAACAAAAATGAAGTCGTAGCAATCGAAGTAGGGCTATTTCTTCTTTCCTGTTCGTACCACTTAACAAATAATTCTCCATTTGTTATAGTCACCATTTTAATATATAATAATTCCAATTAACTATACTTAAATTAAAACTATATAATATGTAATCACAAATTATTACTCTAATGGCCGACACTGTCACTTTTGACATTTAAAAAAGGCTCTGAACATTGTTTATTATGGACATTTGATTTTTTAATTTTTTTCAAAAAATCCTCAATTTCTCAACTTTAGTTTGATGTATGGATAAAATTGTTTACAGTTTTATATTCAGAAAAAAATCTCCTTGCGGATCAATACAAAATATATACAGTGCAATTTGAAAAAAAAGTTGAACGTCTTTTGTCAAAAACTGGATACAAGAAAAAATATCAGTTCAGTTCATATTAAAGTACTTTAATAATGATTTAATTTATTTTTCGGCTTCATCAAGGCTAATTTGTGAGTTTTTGAAAATGATGGTGGTAATACATACATTTTATTTTTCTACATTATAAAAATATCATAAATACCCGTATCGTTATATTTTCAAAATTTTCAGTAATTTCCTAAACAAATTAATTGCGAAAGCTTTTCGCGATATGCATCATATTCATTTATAAAGAAATAATATTGTAACTTGCGAACGGGGACCGGTATAAATTTTATTCTTCACGCCGTCATAGCGGATACAACAGTAAATTATTGATTGTTAACAGAATTCCTCAAGTTTTTGAAATAAACGAATATTGTATTACATATAGGAAAGCGCGCGCCAATTTCTAAGTGGCAACATAATGGGCGGCTGCCCTCGCTTTTTGAACATGACTTGCTGAAGAAAAAAAATCATAACTATTGAATGGGGATCGATATAAAAATATTTTTTACATGGACATATAGAGGCGACTATGGACGATTTTTTGAAGTTAACGCTATACCTCTAATTTTTGTTAAAATTTATTTTGGCCTATGTAAAGTTGAAATTTAAAAGTAAAAATTGCTTATTTTTAATTAATTATAACTAATACTCCAGTTAATATAGAGCAATTTAAAAATAGGCATTGGATAGGAAAAAGTATATTTATTATAGTGTTATAAAATGGTTATAATAGATTGAGTAGGGGCCGACTGAGAAATAATTAAAAAAGGTCCATTTTATTGCGCGCTGAACAACTCTCAAAAATGTTTGACTTTGAGGGTTCATTGTACTTATACGGGTACACCTAAAAACCTATAAATTCAGTTTTATAAGCTTTGAAGTGTGCTTAATAATATGCCGTACTTAGTTTTCTTCTAGTATCAATTTGATTTTTGCCTTCCCCCATCACCTGTGAACCCTAGCGATGCGAAATTACACACTGTGCATCGTTTGTTCTTCCTTTGTAGATATTTGGATGCAGGCACTAGTTGAGGATTTTCTGTAGTTCGATGTTATGTGTTGTTAGCTTTTGTTTTATTATTGACTATTATTATATACTATAGTGTGTTTTTTTTAGTATTTTAGATGCTAGAGTCTTCTACGAATTCTATTATGTTTTAATGTATAATTTTGATGAGTATTGGAATGTTATAGGCATTATGTGTTCATGAAGTTACAGATTTTGTAAATAATTGCATAGGTTTTGTATAGAACAACACCAACCAGCAGAAAAACATATATTTTTCCTTTCAAATGTCTCAAGAAGAAAAAGTCTAGTTCGGTTAGGCCTCACTGGCCATTGATATCGCTCCTTTAAGAGATAAAAACAGGAAATTTGGTTTGAAATAAAATAGCTGTTTCACATGCTGTCTGATATGTGGTTCCATCTTTTTGAAACTACATATCATTTAAGATCAAATAATTGATTTGATGGAAGTAAAAGTTGTTTGGCATCTCCCGATAACGTACACCGTTGACAGTAACGACTTCTAAACTTGTACAATATTGCAAAGCTATATGGTGAATTTGCTAAATGCATGGCCAATACCAACTTTTAAAGCGCAAACTTCCAATATGCACACAACGAAAATGACGCAAATGCACACACTACAGTCCAATCTGGATCGCCCTTTTGTTAAAGACTCAAGTACTTTCTGATAAGAAACACATTATTACAATCCTAACACTAAATACCTGCAATTTAAAACCGTGCTATCTTAGACAAAAAATTACTTTGGAAGACATACATTGTGTTCAAAAGGTGTAAATTTAATTAAGGCCATATCTAAAGCCAAATGGGGATGCGATATAAAATGTGCAATACTGTTTTATCGGGCATAAATTCGTTCAATAATTGACTATGGTAGCATATTTTATGGTCACACAGCGAAGACTCATCTTAAAATCCTGGATAGAGTTCAGTATAAGGCGTTGCATATCTGTGTTGGTGTCATTCAGTCGACTCCTTGTAAGACAGTTTTATCTGAATCTGGTGAACTTCCCTGGGAGAGAAGAAGAAAGATTACCGCTTATAAGTTCGTCCTGAAATTAAGGGGTAACGGGAACACCTGTTAAAAATAATAGGGGCTCCGGCCATTAGTTGTTTAACAAACATTTATTGGAAACATCGAACGATACCATTTATTTTTCAATCTTCTCTGGATTCAGCTCATGTAAATGTTTTAAAAGAAGCCCAAACCATTCGTCAATTCCTAATATACAACACTCTTACTTTCACCCCAAATGTAATAATTCCTGTATATACAAGTAACGTCGCCCAATATGTTATAGTGTTTAAAAGTGTTGTTAGTCAATTCCCATCTGCAGTTCATGTATATACAGATGGTTCTAAGCCATGCGATGGAGCTGGCCTTGCCTGCGTGATTCCATCTAAAAATACTTCAATTATGAAAAGGCTTCTTTTGATATCATCTACTTATTCGGCAGAAGCCCTGGCGGTAGTGGAAGCTTTATTGTGGGCTGGTACGCACTTAATAAAGGATATACTAATCTGCTCAGATAGCTTATCGGTTCTTAATGCGCTAAACTTGTTTCATCTATGTCGATGTAAAAAATTATTAAAATAATTAGCCTGTTGGAAGACTTGCGGAGAAGGGACTTCAGGGTAAAATGTGTATGAGCAAAGACCCATTGTGGAATCAAGGGGAATGAGGAAGCAGATCAGTTAGCTAAATCCGCAACTAATAACAATAATATATGAAGTAAATTAAATAGAATATTAATTCGTTAGTGCAGTGGTATTAATAATTAATTATTATTAATAACAATAATGTAGAATATTATAGTCGATTACCTTTTTCCGATTATGTTACGGCATTTAGATGGACAGTAATAAAGGAGTGGGAAAATTTTTGGGAAACCAATATGCGCATTAGAACAAACTATAGTATAATTCATGGGTCTCCAATCCAAAAGAATATTGCTTACATTGAAAAATGTATGCCTAAGCTATTTACTGCAACTATTAAAACAACGCATTGTCTATCTCCTGCTCATTTAAATTATATTAAAATAAAGCCAGATCCTTTATGTGAATGCGGGAATTATGGAACTATTAACTATATTCTTTTCGAATGTCCATTAAATCTAGTGAACATAAATCATTTTTTTAAAGAGCTTCGTCAGTTACGGCTAGAGTATCCATTGAACGCGAAATATTTATTAAGCCTTAATGATATATCTGTGTCTGGCCTTATTTTCAATTTTTTGCAGACATCAAATATTAAAATATAACCTTTGTATTTAATCCTCTGGTATACCGGTTTGTCTTTAAAGTCGCCTCAAAATACTTCTTGGCCTGAAGAATGTTCTTATACATCATTTTATTAATATTTATTTATCATCGTTAGTGGCTGAATGGTCATCGCTTATGCCAAAAAAACCAAAAAAATACAAAAAAAAAATTATAACCATTACGAAAAGGTCCAATACATTCTAACTAGAAATAGTTCATTACTATACTAATAAATGCACAATTCATCATACTAGAAAAAGTGCAGTTAAAAAAAACAAATTAATTCCGAGGCACTGATCCTACACGCAACACTTAAAATAAATAAACCAAACCATGTTAAGTAAAATTATATATTAACAAATATACCTCTACTTTCTCTTCAACATAGTAAACGTATTTACATGTATGAAAAATAACAATGAAACAGAAGCCAACGCCACACAACTAGAAATACCCCAACGAACTATTGAAAATCATAATCATATTCCTAGATCAAACCTTATTCACATTTAAGAACAAATGCTACCTACAAAAGAAAAGACAAATGAAGAAATTCTCGTTTTTATATCTATGAATGAAATATTTATAGTAGTGTTAAAAGAACAAATTCAACGGCAGAAAACTTTGGTGTTGCTAAGTCATTATTTTGTGCATGAACAGGAATTGACATATAATTTCTCAACGAATTTAATTGGATAAATCAGAAGATTCAATTTACTATGAAAATAGAAATTTCCAAATTTAACCTTTAGTATAAACAATGCCAGTATCATATAAAAATTAACTCCATGAGAATTTGTCAAAAGGTTTAAGATGCATTATCGTTATACAAGTTGGAAATCTTTATAGGCATTAATCTTTTAGTTTTAGCAGGTATAAAAAGAAAGCATATTAATGCTAATAGTATATTATTCAACGAGTGGTAATGTAGGCAATAACTCACGCGGAGTGTTGTAATCATCCAAGTGAGTTATTGTCATTGCTATGAGTTAAATACTATACTTTATATACGACAATAACAATTTTTAGTAAAATATTGTACTTAATGCAATATTTACTGTATTCATGAATTGCGCTGTAATAATTTTTTGACATTTGTTAATGTTCAACTAACTCATCATGAAATTATGACAACCTGATCGATAACAGTGAGTTATAATTCATAGCGTGATTTAAGATTTATAACTCACGCTTTTTAATAATATATACCATATATACCATTATTTGTACTAATTTAGATTAATAAGAAATATATAACCCAATAGGAGTAGATAAAGAATATTACCTGTAATTATATGGCAATAATATTTTGAGATAATTACATAACTGCGAATGTAGAGTTTCCCAACGTTTCTAAATATGATGTTAGCAAATTAAACTGTGATATTAAGCTGTAACTAATGACAATGTAACTTCGATATTAAATTAATTAAATATAGTAGATTGACATATCATAACTTAAGAATTAAATTTAAAAAAATAATAATTTGTGAAGATTTACAAACAACTCTGTAAATATTGCATTAAATATTATAAAGTTAACACAATAATTCATGTATATTTATATAAAAATATCTCATATTATATGTCGGATTGTATTCAATTATATTTATTTATTAATGATATAGGATGGTATAGTAGAGTATATTTTATGATAAATAATTCTATGAAATATTTATGCCAAAATAACAAAATGTTGAATTATAAATATTAAATCCACTGAATGATTTAATATATAGATTGGTATTTATTTTTAATTATCGTATAAATTTAAATATTGAAATTAAATAGTTGTAAGAAATAGCTATCAATTATTATATTAGAGTTTTATGTATTAATCCATTGATACAATTGAAATTCAAGTTTTTCCTACTATAGACGAAAGGATTCATATCAGCCCCTAAATTTAATCTAGGACTGACAAAAACTTCGAGTAGATAAAGTTGACCAGTTTACATTGCTAGGGCGATGATAAATAGTAATAAATCTCCTCCTTTTTTGCAGACTCTATCAATTCAGCCATCAGGACTAATACATGCGGGCGAGGATTTCGTCCTTTCCTGCACGACACAGGCCACCTCTCCTTCCTTCCGCTGGTTCAAGGACGGACTCTTTGTCAATGTCACAGCTCCAACCAGGCAAGTAATAAAGATCCCGCACGCATACTAATACCCAGAACAAGAAGTCCGCAGGAGTTATTTATTACTTTCCTCATTTTTTCTTCCCCGTTTTACAATCCTAAAATTTGCAGTTGCAAATGAGAAGTTGAAAAGAATGACAATGGATTTTAGAACGTATGCAAATTCTAAATAAATTATTATTGCCATCCAGAAAAATGTACACATGCAGTATATATGAAAACAGGAATCAAATTTTGTTTCAAGTCAATTATAGTAAATAGAAATTTACCGACGCTGTGTTTTTGAAAATTAAAATAGTAATACGATAAATCCATTCCTCGCAGAACCATTGCACCATTGTCTTACTTAAGTTAGATATTTAGTATGAATTTATATTAAAATTTTCATATTAAATATTACGTATATAAACATAATTAAGAAATTAATTCTTGAATGTTGTCGGCGTTAACTTGGTGGTACATTTTAATAAGATAATTAAAACACTTTAACTTTGTTTTACCACAAAAAATATTTATTGCTGTGACTATAGTCTCGAACATTCACTGTTCATTATCAAACATAAAGTTTAGTTTGATAATGAACAGTGAATGTTCGAAACTATAGTCACAGCAATAAATATTTTTTGTGGTAAAACAAAGTTAAAGTGTTTTAATTATATAATTAAGAAATTAAAAATTTAGCACTTGCATTCATATGCTAAATTTGCGCCTGTTCTTTCTTGTTACATGCGTGATGCCTAAATATTCACAAGATAATATTTCACAGCTTTTTGTCTTGGAGCTTACAAATAATAAATTAATTCAAACGCGCTAGGAATATGTTAAATGTGGGTTAGCGGCAAAAAACTACTATATACTACAATATATCCCATTTTCGGTTGAGTAGGGATGGAACCTATTATAAATTATAAATAATGGTTTTCTTTAGTGACATCGCGATTTAGCATCAAATAATTTGAATAAGTTGTTGATCTTCCATAAAATTAAAATAAATCTTTCTTAAAATTGATTTTTTTTATAAAAGAAAGAAAGAAACTATTATTTTGTAAATATATTTTATTGCATTATAAGATAGTTTTTAGAATATGTGCTTTGATCAAAATATTATTAATGCGGGTTATTACAAACACTACCATTTATTTTTTATTTTTACAATTTCAAAGAAAATTAGCCAACAAACTGTTTAAAAACAGCTTAGGTTTAAAGTTTCAGTTTAATCATCAAAACATTAACAAAAGTTGTTGTATACAATTGAAACACTATATAACTTCTTCGTTATAAAGTATTTTCATTGTTGCAAGCAATGCAACAAAGTAAAAGTCTCAAGAATCAACGATAAAATTTGTGTTATAATAATTGTTTTGCTATTACTACAAATTCTATACAAAAGCGTGAAGATTGAAAATAGTGTTTTTAATATTAATTATATATATATATATATATATATATATATATATATATATATATATATATATATATATATATATATAATAGAATGGAGTAACGGGATTCAAGTCCAGACGAAATGTAGGTAGCAATAAAAGATGTGGTTTTTGCTTAAGTCCTCTATATTGTTATGAACCTAGCTAACGTTTCGCACACACATGTGTGCATCTTCAGAGCCTAAAAATGTTTTTTTTATAATACAGATCTTACATTTAAAATTACATTAGTAAGTAGTAATAAAATCACAGAATAGTTTATAAAAATAATAAAAGTAATTATGGACGCATTGAGAAAATAAGGGCGACTTACTTGTAAACAATTAAGAGTAAAATCCTACGTGAGGTGCGACCACGTGCACATGGCGTACATTTTGAGGTTAGATTTCGAATTTTCCATATTTGAGGACATCAGTTGAAAGTACAATAAAAATAGAACATTGAGCAGCTATACACTGTTTGGTCAGGTCAGTGTGATTCAGAAAAGTTAAAATAATAAGAAATGTTGACAGTTACTAGATAAAATTAATTAAAAGTGAATACATCTGACCAGACCGGACATGACAGTGTCGCGAACTGAATATGAAGATAGGCAAAAGAGGGGGGGGGGACATGTTCGGCATATTGACAATTTAGAAATGGTGGAAATTAAAAGTCAGGTTTACACCAAGATGAAGAAAGCAGAGTACAATGTACACTGGAACCACTCGCATTTAGCCTGAGATGGAAAAAGAGACAAATTGCTGCCGGGCCCAAGGAGTCGGGAACAGAGCGAACCCCGAGCGACGAAAAAGGAGGAATTTCCGCGTAACTATCAGGAGTGACCCTAACCATTACCCGAAAACGTAAACCCTCAATTTAGGTCGCTATATCCGACGATACCGAGGGGGAACCAGAACCAAGTGAGTGTAGTAATGACACGAATGTATTACGTATTAATGTAGTTACCAGCACGATAGAAAGAAAACCAACTATTTTATTACAAAGAGTCTCAGTTATTAAATCATACACAACGAAATATTTTAACTAGATTTGTAATAAAATAGTTGGTTTTCTTTCTATCGTGCTGGTAACTACATTAATACGTAATACATTCGTGTCATTACTACACTCACTTATATACGAAATGCACCACCCAGAAAGAATAATTAAATTGTTGTTTGATTTATTCGTTGGTACAAAATGATTAAGCTCTCAATAAAAATAAGTTAAACGGTTGAGTTGTTTTTGTCATGGTTATGTTAAGATTTCACAACGTTTTATATGGGAATTGAAGAATATTTACTTAGAATTTATCATCAGTTTTATTCTGAAGTTGTCACAGTGACAGTTCATAATGCAACACCCAAATTTTACCCAAACGTCGGAGTTTGATAAGGATCGAATTATTGTCATGAAAGAAGCAGGTATATCGTTCCTCGAAATTGGCAGACTGATGAATCAAGATCACAAAACTGTGGCGAATATAGTCTTCCTGGTCAGAAGAAGGTATAGAGCGACAACGTCCGACTGGAAGACGTCCCCGACGTAGTAACGCCCGCGAAAATCGGCTTCTGAGGCGAATGGCCACACAGAACCGATTTAAAACAACTGGGTCTGTTGCAATAGATTGGATAAGAGCTGTAAATCGCTAGATTCCAATGGCGCCCATTTATTAACGAATTGCGTCCTTTAGCCTCCATTCGCACAGTCCATGTAGACGTTTTCCACTAACCCCACTTCAGAATGCTGCTTGTTTTGCTTGGTGTCAAGAGCGGCAGGGTTGGTTGGAAGAAGCGGATTTGCAAATATTGCCTTGGCTAGCAAGGTCACCCGACTTAAACCTCAAGGAGCATAATCTAGGACATAATGGCTAAAAGATTTCGAAACAAGCCCATACAACATAGATGATGTAAGACTTCAGTTAAGAGTTTCTTGGAATGAGATGCATCGAGCAGTTATAGATTATTTGATTATAAGTATGCCTAGAAGGGTAAATTCTTGCATTGATGTTCGTTGCGATGTAACTCATTATTAATTTTGTTTCTGTTTTTTTCTGTTTCTTTCATTTTGTACCTATGAATAAACAATTATTTTCGCTGCAATCGTATTATTCTTCCTGGATGATGCATTTTATATGAAATCGAGTGTATTATTGACAAAATTGTGCGTATTGATAATACATTTGGATATTTTCACTCATAATTATATGATTTTAGAAGATATTGACAAAATTAGGGCCTTGCTTTAAGCCATCATTCATGTCAAATTCACACATAGTTAATATCACTTTTTACATTCACGTGTGGCTGCATGTGTGTATGTGGTCTTTCTACCCTATCCTAAATTAAAAGTAATGTTATGTTATGATTGATAGCAAATTTAATAAGGCTTAATATACTTTTAAATATAAGTGGACTTTAGCTGGTTTCATATAAAAGCTCATTTCAGTGGTTGTGGAGTGGGATGGCAGGGTGTCAGAGTTTGGTTGATTTTTAAGCGTTTTCGGTTCCGACCAATAGATACCAATAAATACACTTGCATTTTTAACCATCTTTAGTAATATCATCTAACCTAAGTACCATTTGACAGGAAAAATTTCATTTGTCAATAAAAAAGTAAGTTAATGGATTGAGTAGTCGTCGTAAAGCAGTGGGTGAAAGATATCGCTATGTTTACGGTTTTACTTCAGAAAAGGGATAAACGCAAAGCAAGCTAATAAAATGTTATGTACCGTGTACGGTATAGATTACATAAGTATACATAGTACCACAAAAGGTTTTTTTTCTGTTCTGGTAGATGATAATATGAAGGTATTCATCGAAGCAAACTTCCGTTACGTGACTCCAAATGATCGTGAAAGACATTGAGAAATCAATATTTTACGACAATGCAATGCGAAAACCATCATGGTGCAAGCCCGCTGAACAAGCTGCAACCATTTCGAAAGCAAATATGGGTCATTCTTTTATAAATCGTACGGATTTGAGAAAAAAAAAATTATCACATTTTTAAATTACACACAATTTTTTTTTCAACACCTTCTTATTAATTTAAACGACCCCTATATCGGGATTTTGTCTGTAAATGTGTATTTTTCAAAATATTTAAATTTAACATTTTGATAGTTTGCTGGATTCACCAACATTCAAAATTCATTATCTCCGGTTCTGCTGAACGGATCATTCCCATTCTTCCGCCATTTTATACCTTGTTATGTTAGCTTTTTAGTCGCATTTTGATAGTATTTTTTTAGTCCCATTTAATATAAAATAATAACAATTGAATTGTTCAAATGAAGTTTTCATGCTGATACCCAGAACGTATGCAATTTAAAAAAATACCATGTATTCGCTATTTCTTAATCTAAAAGACCCATGTTTGAAAAAAGTGGGGTCTCTTTTCAGTCAGAAGATATTAAATATTTTATAGCGCGCGTCGTGTAGCGTGCGCCCCACCCAATCGTGTCTAAGCTTGTAATCAGCCGTACTCGGCTCGCTACGATACAGTTTATTGTTTGAATCAACAAAGGTTTGGATTTTATTGGAACTTCACGTATTAAAAAGAAGAAAGTTTCCCAGAAGTTCTATTCGATGGAAAGAATGGGTTTTTCGAAAAATACATCATTTTCCTTCCGCTGCGATTCACATGATCACTGTTGCGAGAAAACTGTCATAGAAGAATGAATACTTAGCCGATCCTAGGCCGAAGAGCCATCCGTCAATAGAGAAAGAAGTAGTTTAATAATCAGTTTTTATGAATTCGATGAGAATAGTCGCATGATGCCAGTACGAAAAGATTATGTTTCGATCAAAATAGATAACAAACGCATTCACGTGCAAAAGCGATTACTATTAGTGAACTTGAAAGAACTTCATCAATTATTCAAGGAAAGTTACCCACAAGCCAAATGTAGTTTTTCCAAATTCGCATCTTTGAGACCAAAACATTGCGTACTAGATGGTGCATGTGGAACCCATTCTTTATTGGTGCTATTCATGAAAATGTAAAAGTATTAATCGAAGGATCGAATATTAAAAACCTGACGGCCGATACTCCGAACCCAATGAAGACTTATCATGACTGTTTGAGACGTATGATTTGCGTTGAAACAGCAACAAATTGTTATTTTGGAACGTGCTCTGAGTGCCCTGGTGCAACACATCTAATCGACAAATTAGAAAACATTTTCGAATATAATTATATTGACGAAACTTACAAACAATAGTCGAACGTCGATAGACTACTATGCAAGTTATGATATCCCCAATTGACGAATATTTAGAAAAATTAAAGACCGGTTTAGAAAAATTACTTCTGCTTTCATAACTTGTAAGTAAACAGAACGATTTTATGAAGAATTAAAAAAAAGAGCTGACAGAAAATGAATGCATTGTAATCTGCGATTTTTCTGAGAACTATGTTTTTGTTGTTCAAGATGCTGTACAAGGTATTCACTGGAATAACAACCAGGCAACAGTGCACCCATTTGCAATCTGCTAAAGGCACGATGAGGGCGAAACCCGAATGAAAAGTTTCGTAATAATATCAGAATTTGACGAATAAAGCACTAATAACCTTTCTTTACAATTTTATTTGATTTACCAGTGCTAATTCATTGATAATGGTCACTTTGTGTCCTAAATGTACATTTGGTAAATCACATAAAATTGTGAAGAAAGGTTATTAGTGCTTTATTCGTCAAATTAATTTGATCTTCACTAACTCAATCAACCAATTTAATATCTGAATGTTTGCATCATGATACCATTGCCGTGCATATGTCAAGAAAAGCTTAAACAAAATTGAAAAAATTACATATTTTTCTGATTGGGTAAGTGCGCAGTATAAAAACAGAATAAAAGTTGTTAATCTCACTCATCATCTAAAAGATTTTAGTTTAGCTATAGAGTGGCACTTTTTTCCAACTTCCCACGGCAAAGGTACGTGTGATGCCTTGGTTGGGACTTTGAAAAGGTGGCTGCTAGAAGTAGTCTTCAAAGAATAAGCAAACCAATCCAAACCCCGAAAGAGTTTCTCCCTAATATTTCATTAACATTTGTAGAAAATAAAGAATATAATGAAGAAGAAATAAAATTTGAGGCAAGATTTAAAATGGCCATAACGGTGAAAGGGACGTTGACATACCATTGCATAATACCGATCACAGAAAAAAAAGTAAAAGCAAAACGTTTTTTGGCCCGCAGTGTATATTCTATTCACATTCTGAATTAATAATATAATAGAAGAATTGTTCAAAAGCAACTGCATGCGTGAGTCGCGCGGCGGCGTTTGAACGGGGCGCGCTACACGCCGCGCGCTTAATAATATTTAATATCTTCTGACTGAAAAGAGACCCCACTTTTTTCAAACATGAGTCTTTTAGATTAAGAAATAGAGAATACATGGTATTTTTTTAAATTGCATACGTTCTGGGTATCAGCATGAAAACTTCATTTGAACAATTCAATTGTTATTATTTTATATTAAATGACACTAAAAATATACTGTCAGTATGCAACTAAAAAGCTGATATAACGAGGTGTAATCTGGTAGAAGAACGGGAACGATCCGTTCAGTAGAACCGGAGATAATGAATTTTGAATGTAAGCGAATCCAGCAAACTATCAAAACGCAAAATTTACATATTTTGAAAAATACACATTTACGAACGAATTCCCGTTATAGGTGTCGGCTTATTTCGTGTATACAAGTGATACAAAAATTTTCTGGCGAATCCAAATCATGAAGTCAAAATAGGTGTACGATTTATAAAAGAATGACCCATATCCACCAAAAGAAGGTTATGCTCTCAATTTGGTGGGGTTACAAAGACATTGTGTATTTTGAGTTGCTCTCACATAATGTAACCATCAATGCGGCTATGTTCTGTCGCCAATTAGCCAAATTGAATGAAGCCATCAACACACAGTTTCCAGAATTGGCACCTTAAGGTTGTTGTGTTCCACCGCCATAACGCGAGACTACACACAAGTTTAGTGACCCGCTAGAAGTTGCTGGAGCGTAAATGGGATTTAATGGACCAAATGTAGGGGGGATAAATAAAATTATTATTGAATTGACGAGGCTGATACTTGGTGAAATTCCATTATATATATAAGGTAAATAAAACACTTGTTTTGTAATTTCACTACTTTTAATGTCGGAACTGCGACATGATCAACAAAAAGTCATCCTCAACATATGCCAACCATCTCATGGATTCAGGACACGCATTCAACGAGAAGTTCAAAATACTACATATTTGCAACAAAGGCAAGAAGTTGAACCTGCTCGAACAACTAGAGATAAACAAATTCAACAAACGCGGCATCCTCCTCAACGACCAACTAGACGTTAATAATTCCCCACTAATTAACATATAACTTTGACTCCTCTCCCCACTTCAAAATATTAGTATATAAGATAACATTGTAGTCTCGAACAACCATTAATCATCTGCCTGATGAAGCCACTGTGTGGCGAAACATATGTCGCAGTTCCGACATTAAAAGTAGTGAAATTACAAAACAAGTGTTTTATTTACCTTAAAATTATTATTGATTGTATGGGATTGTGGTCTGATTTTAGAGAAAGCAATGAGTAATTGAGATTTGATACTTTATTATTTGTGTTTCCCTTAAATTGCTAACATTTTAAAATTGCATTCTTCGTTTAGTTGATAGGTTTTTATTGAAATTTTATTTTATTTACGTCGTCTTCGTATTCAACAAGCAATATTTCAATAATTTCAACATGTAAGTTTAATATAACAACATTTTATCTTGAAGTTATCCCCAAAAAGTATATCTACTTTAAATATAAAATAAAAAAATAAAATCATTTGCAACTATCTTTATCCGTAGTTCACTATAATTTCTACAATTGTGAAATAATAAATATTCAAAGGTTGCCCTCAAAATTAATTGCGATTTCTCATGTTATAATTTAAAGTATTTTTAGTGCTTTAGTGACAATAAGTTTCCAATAAGAGCTACATATTATAATTTTATTAATGTATGTTGGAGCGAATACTGAATCACTATTCATTTTCTCGGACTTTATATTGTTTCTTTTTATTCAACTCAAACGTACAAATTAACACTAACTTAAACTTATAAAAACCACTATTAACTAAACAAACTCGATTAACTAACTAATAACTATTAACTGTTTATAACTTGGCAAACTTAGCAGTCCAAAACCGCGTCTCACAGGGTTCACCGCTCTCTAGCTTGTGCCCGACTGTCCCGTCATTCCCCTGCTCCGCCGGTTTTGTTCTCCTCACACACGGGGAAGTCCCTATATTCCCGTGTGCGCGTTTACCAATTTCGGGGATCTACCAGTCCCGATATCGATGCGCCGACACGGCCTTCCTGACATGTCGCACGACCTCGTGCGCCACTCTCTATTGGTCTTCATTCCTGTCTGCCACTACAAAATTACAATTCAATTAATCATGTGACTAAACTATGCCACTCGTTCATCCTGACTATAGTTGCACCGCATCAGCAAATTTACCAACTCGGCTCCTGACTAGACTACCACAGAGACTATCATAGCCCTCAAAACAAACAATCATATCGCCCCAGCGATCTTTCAGTTCACAGCTCATGACCAGACCACAGCAGTGTCTATCATAGCCCTCAAAACAAACAATCACATCGCCTCAGCGATTCTTCAGCTCACGGCTCATGACCAGACCACCGCAGTGTCTATCATAGCCCTCAAAACAAACAATCACATCGTCTCGGCGATACTTCAGCTCACGGCTCATGACCAGACCACCACAGTGTCTATCATAGCCCTCAAAACAAACAATCACATCGCCTCAGCGATCCTTCAGCTCACGGCTCATGACCAGACCACCACAGTGTCTATCATAGCCCTCAAAACAAACAATCACATCGTCTCAGCGATACTTCAGCTCACGGCTCATGACCAGACCACCACAGTGTCTATCATAGCCCTCAAAACAAACAATCACATCGTACAAAAACAATCCTACCTAAATTATTAATCGCCGACACTGGCTGATCCAGGACTCCCATTTCATCAATACTGTTAAATTCGGTAACCGGACTGCATGGTACCTCCTTCAATTGATCGTGAGCAAACTTGCACGGTAAACTCTTCCCTTTTCCTTCAACTTTTATTACCTCGTACCTATCATTTGGTAAAATTTTGACTATCTTATAAGGACCTCTAAATTTACGATCTAATTTCGTTATCATTCGTTCGTTGCATTTAGAAAATACAAAATCACCAATTGCAAATGGCCTTGTGCCTTCCCTTTTTTAAACCTTTCACTCTCTCTTTGTGTATTTTTAATAATGTTTGCACTAGCCTCTTTCCTTATTTCCTCTAAGCTAATCTGAGTATCGCTATTAATTACACTTTCATGAGCTATTTAATTTAATGCCAGGGATCTTATGTCAGTGCCAAACAGTACTTCTG
Source organism: Ontholestes murinus (assembly GCA_963969525.1). Classification (NCBI taxonomy): domain Eukaryota; kingdom Metazoa; phylum Arthropoda; class Insecta; order Coleoptera; family Staphylinidae; genus Ontholestes; species Ontholestes murinus. Next base: position 40,709,471 of record OZ018389.1, on the reverse strand, counting down.
CCGGGCTAAATCCGGTTGTTTTATGTTTTGTACTGTTTAATGTAAGTTGTACTTCCCCTAATGTTTCTTGTCATGTTTTCGTACCTACTTGTTCGATAACAGTTAACATGTTTTTTAATGTTTGCATCACACGTTCAACCTGTCCATTTGCTCTGCTTGCATTGTGAGCAATAAAATGTAAATTAATTTTATTCTGTGAACAAAACTGTTTAAATTCTGAACTTGTGAAACATTTTCCCTGATCAGATATTATTGTGTGTGGTGCGCCAAATAAATGAGTAAAACTAGTAATGGACTCAACTGCCTGTTTTGCAGTTAGTGAACATATGTGATATAATAAAACAAACTTCGAAAAACCATCTATAATTACCAAACATACTCTTTTTTGTCACTTTTTCCACTAAGTTTTCCGGAAATATCTATATGAATGGTATGCCAAGGTTTATTAATTTTTGGTATTTGGTGTAGTTGAATTTGTCGTCGACCAGATTTACCTTTAGAAGCTTTACAAATTAAACAATTATCGACAAATTTTCGTACATTCTTTCGCATATTTGGAAACCAATAAATTTCGTATATTTTTTCTAGTGTTTTTTCCCATCCTATATGTTTTAAATCATGGATGCACAGACCGCGGCCCGCCGGTCGAATACCGGTGGCCCGCCGACAGCAAAAATAATACTCTCGTACATTCTAAAAATATTGAATTCTATTCCAGAATAAAACCAAAAAAAATATGTTCGAAAAGTAATTTGAATCTCGCGCGCGCGCTATTACGGTGCGCCGTACGTGCGTCGTCGGTAACAGCGGTCGGTAATGTTCGTGCTGATCTCGGTTAAATTCGTTTGCTTGAAGAAGCGCGGCGGCCGGCGCACAGTGGTCCCAAATGCCGAAAAGGTGGTCATAATTTGAAGACGTTGTTCAAACTGCATCAAACTTCGTAGATAAGGCCTTTTTAGCTCGCTGATGAAGAATCCTTAATCAAAATTTAAAAAAAACAAAATGGTGGATCCAATATGGCGGACAAAAAATTTAAAAATAGTCATATTTGTTTTATTTCGTACGCAGGGGATTTTTTGGGTGCTTATTAAGAATGTTTAGTCAAAATTGAAAAAAACAAAATGGCGGATCCAATATGGCGGACAAAAATTAAAAAATACTCATATTTTCTTCGTATACAGGGGATTTTTTAGGTGCTTATTAAGAATGTTTAGTCAAAATTGAAAAAAAAAACAAAATGGCGGACCCAATATAGCGGACAATAATTAAAAAGTACTCATATTTTCCTAAAATGTCATATACAGGGGATGTTTTTTAAAATCTTAATAGTAACATCTTTATCTTTAGTAATAACAGCTTAATAATAACGTATATGTTTAATATTCGTCGTCCGACGAATTCACAGAATCGTCGTCACTACTCCCACATTCATACCTCGGCGTGTCTAACAGCTGCAGAACCTCAGCGTCTAACACCTTGAGTTGCTTCACCGGCAATTTTCTAAGACATTTGCTCAATCGGTAGAATGGAAGCCTCAAGAATCTTGCTTGCACTGTTGTCGGCATGCAATACCAGGGGTACAGTTGTACGTAGAAACGGGCCGTGTCTATACAATACTCTTCAAATTTGGGTATATTGATTTGAAAGCCACAATATAAGGCCTGCAAAATGACGTGAAATTTCTTGATTAAGGTTACGACATTCCAGTGATTATGGTTAAAAGTGTGGTATTAAAAAAAAAACGGGGCGCAGTGTTTCCGTCGTTCGTACTTTCTTACCCCTGTTTTGGCATATCGACCAAAAGTCCCAACTTGTTGCGGAATCCCTTTTGAATCGATTGTTTGCGAAGTTCGACCTTCGATTTGTCTTCGCCGCGATTGTGCCCTTTCTTAATCTCCAGTTTGTACGATATGTGCAAAAGGCATTCAAAAAAAACGTATCCAGGCATGCAAAAATACTACAAAAATACGAGGGCTTTTTGTTTTAAAGTGCTTCATTCCTTTTTTATGAACGTTTTTATATGAGGATTTAAGCCCGAAAAATGAACTTTTTTTTCAAACGTGCGCCATTTTGTTTAGAATCAAAATTTTAAAAATCCGGTCCGTATTTTTTTAGAGTATCCATCAGTGATTCAGAAAACATTTACTTTTTTGTACCAGGTCCATTGCTGTTTCCAGGATCTTTTCGCCCGTTTTGCCCTACGCTTCGAGAGAGACCTCCATTTTCTTTATTTTGTTACGTCATTTTTGAAAATTTTCTTTTAAAAAAAATTGGAAGAAAAGTTCAATGTGCATACAATAAATATATGAAAACAGTTTTTTAATAGAACTTTTAGATTTTGTTTAAAAAAATCTAGAAAATGAACTTTTTTCTCCAAGTCTAGAGTGGCCTAACCCCTTAATGAAAAGAATTACAAAAATTAAAATTACAAAAAAAGAGCAAATTTGAGCACCTCCTGATTATGGGGCAATTATTTAGAATCAGTTAAGTAATAAGGGGACCCTAATTCGAGAGTGGGATCTAGTGGGACTTTTTTTTAATGGACATTTAAAGATTAACTTTCAAACCTGGGACTCATAAAAAAGCATATTTTACACGTTACGTTACTCCAAGAGTAACCAAATTAATTAATACGACATATTCTTTAAAAATACTTACTTGTATTGGGAGAATCCATGTCGACTGCATTCACTCATGTTCATACGAATAAACTGGCTCGGGATCGCGGTCGCTTTGTAGCGCGCGTCGACCCTTCTCGCTGGTGCCAATGAGGGCCCAGAGGGGTTAGACCGTTATAACTGGTTATTTTTAATAGGCCGGGTACCATCCTACGATACTAAAGTGTAAAAAGTCCCTAAATCAAACATGCATTTTTGGGTATTTTGGCCAGCTTTTCGGCATTTGGGACCACTGTGCGGCGGCGCGGTGACGATCGCTCGCGTAGATAGTACACGACTCAAAGCTTCCAGAGTCGGTTTCGAGATTTCTCCAGACAGTTTTCGACTCTATACGCGCGGTATAAAAGCCACGTTTAATCGCCGCTAGGTGTATTAGTGTTCTGTGAGTTTAATAGAGGTTTTGGAAGGCAATAGTTGTACTCCACTAGCCGGTGTCATATATTTTGATCCACATTCAACGTAGATTTCCTGTTGCAGTGTTAACCGTCAAGTGCCGTGTATAATTGTGTTGTGAAATCGTAAGTAAAACTCTATTATTAATAAGTGTTTCCCTACCTATTTAATCAATTATTTTTGATAATTTAAAAAGGATGGGTAATTTAAGTAGGTACTGTAATTGTTTTTAGGTGCTGTGTTAATCCTAGCCAGGATTAGAACGCAACATGGACAAGCCAGGACCTAGTAAAAAACGTAAGGTTAAAGATGAAAATCGGCAATTTCAAGAAATTTGGACTGAGAAATACTTTTTTGTATGGTCGCATAACAAAGTCGTTTGTTTAATTTGCAAGAATTCTGTTGCAATTGCAAAGGAATATAATGTAAAAAGGCACTATGAAACGCAGCATCCTTCTTTTACCAAGTTTACAGGCGAATTAAGAAAGCAAAAAATGTTGTCTTTAAAACGGGAGCTTACGGGTCAGCAAGCTATGTTTAGAAAACCCATTGAAGATTCAGAAACAGCTACAGAAGTTAGTTATGAAATTTCTCGAATGATAGCAAAGCGAAGTCGCCCCTTCAATGATGGGGATTTTGTAAAAGAATGCATAGAAATTGCCGCTAAGAAAATGTGTCCAGAAGCAGCAAAAAAGTTTGAGAAAATTCAACTGAATCGTATGACCATCCAAAGACGAATTATGTCTTTGTCAGGTAATATTGCGGAACAATTAACTGAAAAAACTAAGATCATTGAATTTTTTTCATTAGCACTCGACGAATCCACTGATATTAGTTCCACAGCTCAACTTCTAATATTCATACGAGGTGTTACTCAAGATTTTGAAGTCGTAGAAGAGTTATTAGGAATGTGTTCATTGAAAGGTCAAACCAAAGGAGTTGATATACTCAATGTACTTTTGGATGAGCGTTCAAAAACTGATTTGGACTTATCAAAATTATCGGGAGTTGCGACTGACGGTGCTCCTTCGATGATTGGTGTCAATTCCGGGCTAGTTACTTTGCTGAAAAAGCATCTGCAAGAAAAAAACATAAAGGCTGAAGATCTCATGCAGTTTCACTGCATTATACACCAAGAAGCCCTCTGTGCTAAACAAATTGAATTTCAAAATGTCATGAAAGTGGTAGTTTCGACTGTAAATTTCATAAAATCACGAGGACTCAATCACAGGCAATTCAAACAATTCCTTGATGACATCGAAAGCGAATATGGAGATTTACTGTATTATACAGAAGTAAGGTGGCTAAGTCGTGGATTGACACTGGAACGATTTCTAAATTTAATAGAAGAAATTGGAATATTTCTGGCGGAAAAGCAAAGGGATGTCCCGGAACTTAAAAATCCTGATTGGTTGTGTGATTTGGCTTTTTTAGTTGACATTACAAATCATTTGAATGTCTTGAACACACGGCTTCAAGGCAAAAATCAACTGATATCCCAGCTCTACGCTCATGTATCATCCTTTCAATGCAAGCTGACACTTTTCAGATCGCAATTGAATTCTGGAAATTACAATCATTTTCCGAATTATAAGAAAATGGCTGAAAAATTCAACAAAACTGCGATTAATTTCAGTTATGTAGAAAAGCTAGATATTTTGATTCAATCTTTTCAAGACAGATTTTCGGAGTTTAAAAAAGTGAAACCTCTGTTGGACATATTCAGCAATCCTTTCACGATTTCAGTTGAAAATGCGCCAGAGTCAATGCAGTTAGAAATTATCGACATTCAAAACGACGAAGATTTACGCAACAAATTCAACGAAGGAGACTTGCTGAACTTTTACCGCTGCATTGATAAAAATATGTACAAAGAGTTGCGCATAAACGCTCTGAAATGTGCCAGCTTATTTGGTTCTACCTATATATGTGAACAAACTTTTTCAATACTTAATAATAATAAAACCAAAAATAGAAACCGCCTTGCAAATGAAAGTTTGGAAGCAGTTTTACGTGTTGCTACAAGTAAATTTGAGCCAAATATAAAAAAGATTGTAAGCACTATGCAGTGCCACGCTTCAAATTAATAAATTCCTTTTTAATTTTAATACATTATTATCAATTATTTATTGTCTTTAATTACCTACACTTCTGGCGGCCCGCCATCAGTTCATGATTTGCCCGAGTGGCCCCTAGTCTTAATAAGTCTGTGCATCTCTGTTTTAAATTAATGTGAACATGATTTATTACTGACCAAGACATTATGCGGGGCACTACGGGTAACCACTTGGATATTTTATTTCTTTGAATTTTACGAAATAATATACTGTTTCTGACATCATACGTATTTATAATATCAGTGGGCAGTTCATTAGCTTTCCATTTTGTTATTAATTGGGTAATTTCATGATCTCTTTGCTGTTCAACACACAACCAATCCTTTTCTAAATTTATTATTTGTACCGTTTTTCTTTGAATATTTGTAGATGATATATCGACTAAAGGTACCGCATTGCGAGATAGAAAATCAGCATGTTTCATGCGGGCTCCTTCTCTGTACTGAATATCGAAATCAAAAGCTTGCAAAAATGCCCACCATCTATGAACTCTAGGAGTTAAATCAATTTTATTTCTCGAGGCTTTTAGTAAATTACAATCTGTGACGACAGTAAAATGTTTGCCGTACAAAAAGTGCCTAAAATGTTGCACTGCCTTTACAACTGCAAGAGTTTCAAGTTCATATGAATGATAACGAGATTCAACATCTATTGTACGTTTACTGTAATATGCAACAACGCGATTTTTTGACATTTCTTTTTGAAGTAAAACGGCACCATAACCTTCAGAGCTAGCATCAGTATGTAATTCATTTGGCATATTAGGATCAAAAATGGTTAAAACGGGTTCAGTAGTTAAACATTTAATTAAAGTAGTTTTAGCCTCATCGTGTTTGGGTAACCAATCAATTTTTTTCTTTGGGCCAACTGCTAATTGATATAATGGTGTAGCTATTTTGGAGAATGACGGTATAAATTGTCTAAAATATGATGCCAAACCCAAAAAATTGACGTACCTGTGTTGTTGTTTTAGGTACGGGTGAATGTATTAACGCGGCAATTTTCTGTGGGTTTGGTCGTAGTTCTCCTGCTTGAATTAAATAACCTAAATATTCTGTTTTTAATTTTAGGAAACTACATTTTTTAAAATTAAATGAAAATCCGGCATTCACTAAAGTTTCTATTACTAATTCGAGTCTCTTAAGTCCTTCTGAAATAGACGATGACGGTATCAGAATGTCATCCACGTATGTAACTGCAATAATGTTGCGTAAATTTCCTAGTGCTTTATCAATAGCTCTTTGATAAACAGAAGGTGCATGTTTGAGACCAAACGGCATTGACAAATATTCGTATTGGCCGTCAGGCGTTACAAATGCAGTTTTTTCTATTGAATCAGGGTGAATCGGTATTTGGTGAAAACCTGAGGCCATATCGAGGGATGAGAAATAATATGCTCCGTGTAGACGATTAATTTGGTCATTAATTAGAGGTAGGGGGTACTTATCCGCTACCGTGTTGTTATTCAATTCTCGAAAATCCACACACAAACGATCTGAACCGTCCTTCTTTTTGACTAAAATAATTGGACTCGCAAAAGGTGAACAACTAGGACGTATAATGTTTGATTTTAATAAATCGGAAATTTTTGAGCGTACCATTTCTCTCTCATTAACTGACAACCGATACGGACGTCGTTGCACTATTTTATTACTATCTTTTAAACGAATGTCCAAAAGCCCTGTTTTAACTCTATTCATTGGCACTAATAAAGTTGCCCTTATATTTTGTTAATATTTTAATTAAATTTATTTTATCATTCAATTCTAAATCGGTATTTACTTCATCAAAATCAATTACATTGCTATTGCATATTTGTATGTACTAAAATGTACCGAAATATTTTGGGATATTAAATCACGTCCTATTATTATATCATTAATAATACTGTCATCTGGTACTACGTGCAAAACCAACTCAATATTAATATTTTCGATTTGAGCCACAGTCAGAACCTGTTTAGTACACATAATGGCGTTTCCCCCAATACCTTTCAAAGATACCAAGCAGTCTTGTTCTTTTCCATTTATAATTACGGAAATGCTTGTCTTTACAAGTGAGCAGTCTGAGCCAGAGTCAAAAATAAAAGGAATAACCTTACCATTTTTCAATCTCAACTGTCCCTTTGGGAGAGCTTCGCTAGTGCAAACGTTAACAAGCCGTTCGATCGGTTGGGTAGAGATAAATTTATTTTCTTTCTTTGGGCACTTTGTTGCAATATGGCCCATTTTTCCACATGCAAAGCAGGTCACTGAATCCATTTTCCTCCTGGAGAGATTTTCCGGCTCACGACAGGTAGTTTGCTGTTGCTTCCTGAAGCATTGGTTAGCTTTGTGTCCAATTATTCCACCATGGTGACATCTTCTGGCGAACTCCGATGAATTAAGCGTAGCACGGCGTTTCGGATTGATATGATGATCATTACGAAATAACGCCGGCCGTTTGCCTTAATGTCCGCGCATAGCTACACAAAAACTTTTCAAATCTTTCGGAACATCCTTCTGAAGTTTGCGTTTAAGCGTTTCGTTGCGTTTTCCGATCATGTGGCACGCAAACAACGTGGCTAAAGCTTCATCGCTTTCTCTTGATTTTATTAAATGTAATGCAAGTCTAATTACATACAGTCCTTCGTCCAATAAAGTGCTGTCGTCAGGGCATTGTTCACGTCCATTTACGGCCTCTTCAAACATATTCATAACGTCAAGTGGCTTTGTAAAAACTGACAAAAATTCTTCGCGAATTTCATCCCAAGTTTTTCCCAATGGTCGACTTCTAATTAGCCAATCACCTGCCTCGCCTTGTAAGGAATTGGATAAACATGTAATAAGTTGAATCCCCGTCAAATTGTTTATTTTGATGAATTCAGTGGCTAATGTACACCATCCTTCCGGGTCCGCTAATCTCGACGATGGATTGAATTGTGGACTGCACTTGAGAGGGTGTAAACATGTTATTTGAAGTTGTCGTTGAAGAGGCCTGAGGTTGCAGCTGGTGTTCCACTAATTTTTGTAATAATAATTCGACACGATCTTGACTGCGTGTGGATAGGGCGGCGACCGAGTTCGGTGACCCCGGGGCGTTGTCGTTTTCCTCCAATTCGGGTAATCCCACTTCTGATGTCGGAGCGAATACTGAATCACTATTCATTTTCTCGGATTTTATATTGTTTCTTTTTATTCAACTCAAACGTACAAATTAACACTAACTTAAACTTATAAAAACCACTATTAACTAAACAAACTCGATTAACTAACTAATAACTATTAACTGTTTATAACTTGGCAAACTTAGCAGTCCAAAACCGCGTCTCACAGGGTTCACCGCTCTCTAGCTTCTGCCCGACTGTCCCGTCATTCCCCTGCTCCGCCGGTTTTGTTCTCCTCACACACGGGGAAGTCCCTATATTCCCGTGTGCGCGTTTACCAATTTCGGGGATCTACCAGTCCTGATATCGATGCGCCGACATGTATTTTTAACACTTTCCTTATAAAGCTTTAAAATATAGAATATATATATATATATATGAATTAGGTGATTTCGGGAATCTTTGAATCCGTGTTGTTTTGTGAGCCCTGATAAGGGCCGTTTTCACGACGTTTCGGCGCAATCGTATGTGCCATCTTCAGGTGTGTTCGTCTAGGAAACTCGTAGAGAACTGATTCTATGGCTTCTCTTATTATTCTGTGATGAAATTTTTCCTCTTTTGTTATAAGTTTAGTGTTAGTGAAATCGATTGTGTGGCCTGTTGCTTGTGTGTGTTGTGCTAGAGATGAAGCTGTTTCTCCTTTGCGTACCGCTGTTTTGTGTTCCTCCATGCGAACACCTATTCGTCTGTTTGTTTGTCCGATGTACACTTTTTCGCATTCTCCACACGGAATTTTGTACACTCCTTGGTGTTCTAGTGGAATTTGCTCTTTGGGCGAATTTAGAATGTGGCCAATTTTTTGTGAGGTGGTGTATATAGTCTTTATGGCATGACGTTTGAGTATTTTCCCGATTTTGTCTGTGGTGCCTTTTATGTAGGGCAGAAATGCTTTATGAGGTTCTTCTGTTTCATCGTTTTTTGTTTTGGTTGCTGTTGTGTGTCTCATGAGGTGTTTAATTTTGTGTTGTGTGAAACCGTTTTGTGCCAGCGCTTTTTGTAGATCTTGGAGTTCTTTGTCAAGATGTTCTTTATCTGCCAAACGTTTGGAACGAGTTATTAGGGTCTTGGCTACTGAATTTATTTGGGCTGGATGGTGATGTGATGTTGCATGCAGATATCTATTGGTGTGAGTCTCTTTCCTGTATACCGTATGTCCGAGAGTGCCGTTTTGTTTTTTTGTTATTAGGATGTCGAGAAATGGCCAGCCACGACACGTAATACAGTTAATCAAACACTGCCTAGATAACACATATTTCTTATACAATGGACAACGATACCGATAGATAGAAGGCGCACCCATGGGGTCACCCCTTTCGCCAGTAATTGCCAACATATATATGGAGTATTTTGAATCAAAGGCACTAGATACGGCTGAATTAAGACCGTCATTATGGCTGAGATATGTCGATGACACCTTTGTCATATGGCCCCATGGCAGAACCTCCTTGGATACCTTTCTACATCACCTAAATAACCAATACCCGCAAATTGAGTTCACCATGGAAGCCGAAAGTAACAACGCGCTACCATTTCTCGATTGAAAAGGCCAATCCATTGTAGTGATGTCATTTTCACGTTTCCACTGCGTACATGCACGACTTCGGTGTTTTGGGTCGTTGTCATCTTGTAGCACCCATGAACTATTATCTGAGCCAAACCATCTTTGAGCAGACTTCAGTAAATACTTATGATAAATCATATTCATTTTCTGTGCATTCATATTGTCTGTGAAGAGATGTTAAGTACCAAATCCCTGTGTACAGAAGCATCCTCACACATGGGTGTTTTACTGTACGTTGAACAAAGGGATTGTGATGAGTCGACCACGCATACCTTCTGGTACTCCAGGCCCAAAAGGATAATTCATCAGTAAAGATTATATTGGAAAAATCACGACCAATATTAGCCTTTGCCCACTCCAGCCGTTTTTCGACGTGCTTTTCGCTCAAAAAAGGTTTTAAAATTGTGGACCGCCAGCCGTATTCGGAATCAAGCAATCATCGTCTAATAGTATTAAGGCTCACTTCTATACCCTCTTTCAATAAGAGATTTTGCGCTTGCCGTAACGAACACCCAGGATTATCTTCAAATATCTTGATGATAGCGTTGTCATCCTTTTTCGTCGTTGAGCGCCGGATGCCACGTTACGGCAGGTCGTCAACACTTTTTGTTTCGTTATAACATTTCACCTACTTCCTAACGAACCCCTCTGACTTTTTAATGTAGCGGTCGGCAGCTGCATACGACATTTTCGGTCCTTCCAGATGTGTGCAAAGAAACACTGCTTCAAAACGACTTGCATAAGCAGCACTCATTGTCTTTATTCTGCTGTGTTACATACAAAACAAGTCACACTACCGATATAACCTCAAAGCATTCTTCTGAACTGTTCAGAGAATCGGTAAAACCTAACCTAACATCTGTGCGCCACCTATTAATACAATGCGGAACCGTACGTTGTTGTGGAACAGACTGTATATATTAAAAATTAATTCTCTTCCCTTTGAAAGCCAAGTTGTGTAAGATATTTCGCTAGCAATCATTAGTTATTTGGTGTATACTATATTTCACATAACGTATTCTTATAAAGATTTTTAAATTATGCAAATCAGATAACTCAATATACCAATATTTATGTACCCCTGCGGTTCCAACCGTAAGAGAACGTTTCCCACACGCATATCAATAAGTATATTTCACAACAAGCGCAGCGAACATTCAAAAAAGGGGAACATTTGATGGCTCGAATAACTTACAAAATTAATTCAATATTCATGCAGAAACGTCCTGTTCTCCGCGCCTTGGAAAAGTTAAATGGAATTCGCACGAGACTTTCCATCGTGCGAATCCAATATATAATGGGATATAAGGGGTGTTCCTTAACTACAAAATTGAATTCTTGTCGTCGGCAGAGTTTTCGGTAGGTGGTGGAGATATTTAAATTCCCAGTTACCGTTGTCTCTTTACATTAATTCCACTCGTATTTTGAATGTATTTATATATAAGAGTCGAGGAGTGCCCATCAAAGCCCATCGAGGAGGAATCCGCGCGGGCTTGTAAACATCCTGAAACGCTGCTCTACAAAAAAAATCCGTTATTTAAAACGATTCAGACTGACAGTTGAAGCAGTTTATGTCCAAGAGTAGCACGATAAAGTTATAATGACGTACAAGTGAATTTGTTATTTTATTGTTTTTTTTTTTCGTTAAGTATTAAATGTAAATTACGCACTTACTTAATAACAAGAAATAAATAAATAAAGTCCTATATATCAGTTAAAACATATTTATTACGTTGAAAATCTTTGTGTAATACATATGTATACATGTATCTTAATATGTAAAGTTTCAAGCAATAATCTAATATACTCAAAAGTTAAAAATCGAATTACTGGTAATATGGCATAGTTGAAAGTAAGCCAAGCTTACTGTTTAAAATGTCTAGAAATAATTATTTGCTTCGTAATTAGTCAAGTATTCTTAAATATAAATTTCATTTTAAGAATGAATAGATAGATGTTAAAGAATAATTTAAAAATCTAGATGTTAATACAAATAGAACATTTGCGTATATCTCTCATAAATCAGACCTAAATTTATATAGTCATAAATCAAAAAACATTGGTTTTATGAAATAAAATGAACTGATTTTCGAGGCATTTATTTGAAAATCCATATTGTATGCAAGTGGTTGATTTTCAAATTATTATTAATTGGAAATAAAATGAATCAAATTAAAATATTTACCATTATAATTTTGACTGATAATATTCTGTTTGAATTTTAGGTTATACATACTAATAAAATAGATATGCGGTAATAAAATAAAGACATATCATCTTAAAGATAATAGCAAGTATTCATTAACTAATGTGGTTAATTCGTATATTAAATATATACATATCTTTGCCTATAATTTCCATCTTTTTAGAGTTACCCTATAGCCATTTTAATATTTAGAATTAAATTATATAGAATTCCGTTACTATGTGGTAGTTCGTTTTAAAAAAGGTTAAATGAAAATATTTTATTTATAATATGTATTTACTTGTAGGGTGTATTTTAGAGGTTATTTCCAGCAAACATTATTAATAACTATATATTTCTCTTTCTAGTACATTTTACTATACCTTTCTAATATGTTGTAAATTTAATCGTACTGATAATAAAAATATATTAAAGTTCTTTAGTTCGTTGTTGAAAATTAACTTATAAATAAAAAATACCAAACATTTTGTATACAATAATTTATTAAAACAACTACTTCTCTGGCTAATATCATATCAGATATTGGATTATACAAAAATAATTTGCATGATTTAAATAACGAAGCTATTAAAGCAACACTTATTTGATTGTATTTATTTCGTTCAATTAAAGTACAGAAATTTTAATATATGTTGAAAGGATTTTGAATAAATTTTAATTGATTATAATGAAGTATCTATAGTAATATAAAAAACTTACTTACAGTAAGCTATTGATAATGAGTGCTTTACACTCGAAATATATACATTTAGTGAATAAAATATATTTTGTTACCATTGTTTAACAATTACAAATATATTACATGTGTTAATTGGCTAATGGATACAGCTCTTTTTCCTTGTAATATTATATCATGGCCTCTACTCTATGTTTTGGATTAGATCTATCTGCCAGGAAGCTACTGCCAAAAATGGATAGTTCTGTATTTTTGTAATTATTTTTTTAAATTAGAAATACTGTGGAGATAAAATATCTGTAACATGTTTATTATACTAATACAGTGTTTTAATTAAATATAATAAGGCTTATTAGAAATAATAGATAATATATTCAGTTATTATGTAATCATTAATTATTTCGTTATTAATTACTTTTGCATTATTTATAAGTGTCACGATGAAATAATAAACTAATTATGCGACAAAGGGACACAATTCGTATTGTTTGCCAGTTAATTGCCTCGGGCGGGACTAACAGGGACATAATTCACCCAACCCCTAATCACAATTAGTGAAGTTGTCATTCTAGAAGCTGCCGATTTAATTAGTCTCGTAATACCTAATATCATTATCCCTTGACTGACAGGTAACTGAATTGAAATGCACATTATTAACTACTTACTTTATAATTTATCTCAGAAAAGTTAAATATTAATTACTCATATTTCTAATGTTTAAACCAATTTTAAACAATTTGATTATTGGGTCATCATAAACTATGAAATATTTAGAATTAATTAAATTGCTCTCATCTGCATGTGTACATTTTGTGTAAGTTAAAAACATATGTAAGAGCACCAACATTATTTAGTAAAAACAAAACAAAATATTCTTATAAATTAAAAAACTTCTTCTTTTTAGCTTTTATATTAAGTTATTTCTGAAAATATTAATAAAATTATTATTACGTAGCTATAAAATGTATATTGTATATTTACTACTAGTATCATTGATTTATACTTTACCGTATGATATTTGCAGATTAATTTCTTTTTAACTTAAATAAGTGCAAAAGTAATTTTTCCTCCATTCATCATTGGACATATATCGGAATAAAATAATTAAAATAACAATCAAATGTTCTTAAATGTAGACACATAGTTTCTAAAACTCCTGCTTTTACATGAGTGTTATACGATATTAATAGCTTACAACATAAATATAATAAATTAAAGAAATTCGGTAGTTAGAATCGTTAGAGGTGATAACCAAACTTTTCTTGGAACATTTTGTCAAGAATTTCCTTAAGTTAAATCTGATGTAATAATTATAACTGTATGAAACTCTTTTATTTATTAATTGTTTAAGATTTGAGCAATTTTATTATTATTGGTTATACATTCCAACAGATAATATGATAACATTTTTGTGAGAATTAGAATTTATATAAAATAATCTACTTATTTACAGTATACTATTTTTTGCTTTAACTAGCTATTTATTATCATAGTATTATTATCCTGCGTTATATCAGTTTCGAATTGGTGAATATTACGTATAATGAATATCTCTAATATGTATACAGAAAGAACTGTTAGTATCCCTAATACTTTGAATGCATTCCTGCAGTCATTGTTGTACGGTAAATTAGCTATAATTCTGATTGCCTTCCTTTGTATTCGAAATATTTTTTGCTATTAGCGTTTGTTGCACCAGACACATACGACATAAGCAATACGGCAATGGAAGTGCGCAACGAATATCATTTTAATCGCATCACAATTGAAGTAATTGTTGCTATAACTGATGTGTATACTCTTAATATTGTACATTTACGAGATGTTTCGTATTTTTCAATTGTTGATAATTTATGAGTCACGTATTCAAAAGTATCTCCATTATAGAACACAACTATTTTTGACAAAAAATATGTTGAATCAAATAACTTATTTAATTTAACGTTTTAAAGTTTCTTGGAAACGATACAAATTTTCATAAGCCTAAACTAATGCTGGAATTTCCCTATTAAACGACTATTGTAATTTTCTACTGTTTCGTAAAATAAGACAATAATTTATGATTATTCATGTTTAATAATGATTATCTATACGTAAAAACTATAGTTAATTCTATTTCCACAAATATAGTAAAATAAACTTATTGTGCTTATTTATTTTAATAAAAGAAATTTGATAACAATGATATAAAATATGACCAATTCATTAATTCCATGTTCTAATTGTTATATATGTAAGTCGTTAGTGTCAAGATATTGCAATAAATAATCATTAACGCAATATGTAATGTAACATAGATCCTCAAACATGTAGAATTAAACATAAATAATAATCCCTCAGGGCTTTCTAATTAATTATATATGTCAATAAATTACACCTTATAACATATTATGATTCATTTAGAAATTATACTCACTTATACACACACAAATATAGTGACAGAAGATTATTGTGTCTAATTTAATCGTAAATTATTTTTATAAAAAGAATTAAGTAATAACAATATACCTTAGTTATTATGTTTGTATTTTAATTATTGCATGTGTTAGCGTTAGTGTCAAGATGTTGAATAAATAATAATTAACGCAATATGTACTACAACAAACATTGATTCTCAAACATGTGCAAGCAATACGCGGTAAACATGAATAATAATCTCTAAGGGCTTTCTAAATTAATTACATATGGCAACAAATTACACCTTCATACACATGATGCTTCATTTGCTTTATTGATTACATGCTAAACCATATCAAATACCCATATTTAGATATCAGAGAGCTTCCCAAGAATTAACAAATCAAATGCAGTTGGCATTTATACATATATACTCACTTTCATATATATATATATATATATATATATATATATACTGGGTGTTCGAACGCCATAACTTTGTTATTCATTAACCGATTCGAATCAACTACAAAAACAAATTGAAGGATTTCCAAATACTATTAAATGATAATAATTATATATTTTTTGAAAATTAACTTCATTGACAAATGACAGTCATCTTAAAATTTCGCTCTGCAAAAAATATAAAGTGGACATGCGCTGGTTGTTGTACATCTGATCTCACTGATCATATACTAGGCCTGAAAGATATGATTACTAATCTGCAACGTGATATTGCTCAACTTAAGGGCTCTTATGTACAATCAACAGCTGCAGCAACCAACATCTGAGATAATTGATGAAGTTCTACACGAGGTAAGAGAATAAAAGCGCAGGGAATGTAATATTATAGTAAGTAATCTGACAGAAAAAAACACACAATGAAGAAGTAATTGAAGAGGTGCTTAAAGTTGTGAATAAAATACATGAACACCCACTGGACTCAAGTCGTATAAAAATACTTAAGCTCGGTTTGCCTAGAGCGGACTCAAAACCAAGATTATTAAAAGTTGTACTGGACTCAACATATGCCACTCAAGATATTATCAAAAATGCGTTTAAGTTGCGGAAACATAATCAATATTCGAACATATATGTCAACAAAGACCTAACTCCTCGGGAGAGTCAAGCAAAAAGGAATACACTTACTGATTATAGGTCCCGCAAAGATAAAGGTGAAAATGTATTCTTAAAGTACGAATATGGTTTGCCCTGTATACTGCAAGGAAAAAAAAACCAGCAATACCCAACAGCCAAATTTAAAATTGTTTTATCAAAATGTGCGGGGGCTGAATACAAAAACTTTCACATTTTTCAATAACGTACTTGCTAGTGATGATTTAGATATTATTATGCTAACCGAAACTTGGGGGACCGATTCATTATTAAATGCAGAGTTGTTTTCACCATCTTATAATGTCTATCGTAACGACAGATCTTTTAGACGAGGTAGTGGTGTTTTAGTAGCGACAAAAGAAAATCTCATTACAAATCAAATAGTGATAAAAGATCAGCGCATCTATTTGAATGGGAATTTGTTTAGATGGCGAATTTATAATAGCTGGTGATTTTAATGTAACACATTTTCCTAAAATTGAATGTAACAAATCGTTAAGTTTATCAAATTTCATAAATTTTCATTCAGCAAATCAAATTAATTGTATTCGAAATAGCACAAACGGATTATTAGATTTAATAATAAGCTCTAAAAACTTAAACTGCCCAGTTGTAAGAAGTGATTCTCCGCTTGTTACTGAAGATAATTATCACCCCTCATTAAATATTATATTCCATGGTTCGGCTGGTGACCCTGTCAAAAACTTTAAAACTGCTCAACCAACTTATAATTTTAGGAAAGCAAATTATTCAAAACTCTATAAACTGATTTCAGAGATGAATTGGAACTCTGTAATTAGCTTAGAGGATCCGGATCTTACCTGTGAAGAACTTTACAAAATTCTAAATAAATATATTGATTTATGTGTACCCTTGAGAATTGCTAGATCACGTAAATTTCCATTTTGGTTTTCAAATTTAAAACATTAACCGAAAACAGCACTATTATAATGTCATGAAAACATATAAAACTACTTTTAATAAACAACAATACACCGCATATCGTAAACTTGTCAAAGCAAATATCAAAACTGATTTTTCCAAATATATTAGTTCTGTAGAAGTTGATATTCAGCAGAAACCAGCAGAGTTGTTTTCACCATCTTATAATGTCTATCGTAACGACAGATCTTTTAGACGAGGTAGTGGTGTTTTAGTAGCGACAAAAGAAAATCTCATTACAAATCAAATAGTGATAAAAGATCAGCGCATCTATTTGAATGGGAATTTGTTTAGATGGCGAATTTATAATAGCTGGTGATTTTAATGTAACACATTTTCCTAAAATTGAATGTAACAAATCGTTAAGTTTATCAAATTTCATAAATTTTCATTCAGCAAATCAAATTAATTGTATTCGAAATAGCACAAACGGATTATTAGATTTAATAATAAGCTCTAAAAACTTAAACTGCCCAGTTGTAAGAAGTGATTCTCCGCTTGTTACTGAAGATAATTATCACCCCTCATTAAATATTATATTCCATGGTTCGGCTGGTGACCCTGTCAAAAACTTTAAAACTGCTCAACCAACTTATAATTTTAGGAAAGCAAATTATTCAAAACTCTATAAACTGATTTCAGAGATGAATTGGAACTCTGTAATTAGCTTAGAGGATCCGGATCTTACCTGTGAAGAACTTTACAAAATTCTAAATAAATATATTGATTTATGTGTACCCTTGAGAATTGCTAGATCACGTAAATTTCCATTTTGGTTTTCAAATTTAAAACATTAACCGAAAACAGCACTATTATAATGTCATGAAAACATATAAAAGTACTTTTAATAAACAACAATACACCGCATATCGTAAACTTGTCAAAGCAAATATCAAAACTGATTTTTCCAAATATATTAGTTCTGTAGAAGTTGATATTCAGCAGAAACCTCAAAAACTATGGTCATTTATTAATGAACGTAAAGGTAGAACGCGAATTCCTGGTGTGATGAAAGTAAATGACACCGAACTTGACCAACCTCAAGATATCACAAATGCATCTGCTACACATTTTTCATCCGTTTATTCAACAAATAATGTTAAATCGGATCTTATTGGTTCATCGTCAAATGGCAATCAGCTTTTGTTAATTAAGTCGTTTAGTTTAGATGAATTTATGACCGCTTCCAAAAAATTAAAACAAAACCTCACAATGGGCCCTGATAATATTCCTGCTTTAGTTGTTAGGTACTGTCGACAAGTTTTGTCAATACCACTTTTACATATTTATAATAAATTTCCCACTATCTGGAAATCTTCAAAAAAATACCATTTCATAAAAATAATAATACTGACGATATCCGGAATTACCGCCCAATATCCTTAATTAGCAACTTTGGCAAAATATTTGAAATCATGATGTATAAAATAATATATAACCATATCATACACTCTCTATCACCTCGTCAGCATGGATTTATTAAGGGAATGTTAACCACCACCAATTTACGCAAATTTACATCTATCATTTCCGAAGCCCTAGATAATCGTGGTCAGGTAGACGTTATTTACACTGATTTGTCGAAGGCCTTCGATATGGTACAGCATCGTTTACTTATAAAAAAACTGAACTCATTTGGATTGAGTGAATCTTTGATTGAGCTGCTTACATGCTATTTAACGGGAAGGACTAATTACGTAGAATACAAAGGTTTCCGATCACATTATTTTGTCTCTACTAGCGGTGTGCCCCAAGGATCAAATCTTGGCCCGCTGTTATTCTTAATGTTTTTTAACGATGTTGTCAGCTGTTTGAAATCAGAAAGCTTAATGTATGCTGATGATCTTAAGATCTTTAGGGTAATAAATACAAATGACGACTCTATGTTACTGCAGCAAGATATCACTAATTTTCATGATTGGTGCACAAAAAACGGGCTCATGTTAAATATAGTAAATATATGACTTTTAGTAGAAAAAAAAAACAACATTAAATTTAACTACCACGCTAATAATTCGCCAATTGAAAGTGTTGTTTGTTTTAAAGATCTAGGTGTGTACTTCGATACCAAACTGACATTTAATGAACATATTTATCAAATTACTAGCGTCTGTTATAAATTACTATGTTGAATTTAATTTAATATTTATGTTAGAAAAAATAATAATAAATCTTATTCATATGATATTTTCGTATAAATTTAGTGTGCCTTGAAAAAAATCGATACGAACAAATTACATTCTTCCATAATGACGCGGAAATTATGTAGAAAAATAAAACATATTTTTCTTTGTACAATAATAAGTACATATTTTTCTAAGTTCCAGTTTACATTTGATTCACCTTCGTATATATTTATATTATTATAATATTTATATTATTTACTTTCTATTATATCATTGATCTTTTACAAAACATATAAAAATACATATATAAACACTAAATCACTTTAAATTTGGAACATAGATCCTGAAGGCGGAGTTCACGATTTCTTGTGTTCTTGTTGTGCGAATGTTATACATATATGTGATTCGGAATTTCATCCAATAAAATGTATTTAGAAGTGCTTGTTACAAGTATTAGTGTCTTTAAAAATTCAACTATCTTTGACAAATCAAGTAAGTGATCAGAAAAAGGTAATCATTAATCAAGACAAAAAAATTAGTGCCCTAAACAACGAACTAAATGAAATAAAAACAAGTAGATGTCGACAATAGCCAATGTGGAAATAAAAAATGATTCGCCCAAAGATGGGGCTGCCAATACTGCGTCGAGCCGAAAATCAGATAAAGTTAGTGGAATCGCAAAAGTCACAAAAACCCTCATAACAACGGAGAGCAATAATCCAGACCAAAACAACAAAACAAACGTCAACACCGAGTGGACTGATGTAGTGAGAAGGAAAAAAAAGTCGTTTATATTTAATGGAAAATCTACATCTGGAGATCTTCCGACAGCGGATATACTAACTCGAAAATGGATTTTTGTTTGAAGATTACACAAGGACGTTACATGCGAACAAATAAAACATCACCTACAAAAATCAGGCAGTAGATCTTATATCGTGGAGAAATTAAAACCAAGATATGAAGATGCGTCATATTCATCATTTAAAATAGGAGTTCCCACCGCAGTAGAAGAAACTATAATTAATGAAAATTTATAAACAGATTTTTCTTTAAACCGAGACCCAAACAAAATTTTCACGAAAGTACAAGACAAAAACAGACACCGTAAATCTAACTTTAAACATAATTCGTATGTAATACACGAATGTACAGTGTTGAACAACATCTATAAAACAATTAGTAGCTTTAACAGAAGAGGTTAAATGTAATGTGCAATGCATATCAGAATACTGGCTTACTGAAAATCAATTGGAACTAGTAGAAATAAAAAACACCACTGGATCTGACCGCATATGCAAAGTCAGGAGTGTTTGAATGTGCGGGGGTTTAAATCGAAGGAATTTGTTTTACATTTGCAATTGTTTGTATCTACAGGTCTCCTTTAGGAGATATAAATGAGTTTTATAATTTATTTAATTATTTGGTCATCGAACTACTAAATAAGAATAAAATTTTCTTTATAGTTGGTGATTTTTTAAATCATGTGCAAGCATTTGAATTTAAATGTATTAAAAATATTTAATTTACGATATTTAATTGATGTACCTACTAGAATTAGTAAAACAGCGCAAACGTGTATAGATAATGTAATAACAAGTATTTCTTCTGAGCTATCAGCTAAAATATTACATACGGCTATATCAGATCATACAACTCAGATAGTTGATTATGACATGAAACTGAATATAATACATGAAAAAATCTTAACGCGGATTTTTTCCCAATCCAATATCTCACAGTTTTGTCAAGTTATTGAAAATGGGTCATTTTAGAACACATTTGATCAGCATAATGTTAACAACATGTATAATTCGTTCATACAACTTTTTCTAAAACATTTTAACGATCATTTTCCAACAAAAACGCTAATAAAAAACAAAAAGAAAGCCAACATATACCAAACTAAGACATTATTAAACATAAAACAGAATCTACTTATTCACAAAGCTATATCGAACTATATTCCAGAGTATATAAAACTTTATAAAAACGAACAAAGAATATATAATAAATCACTTTTAAACTAAAAACAAAACCAAACAAAATCAAAAACTACAAATAACTAAGAATAAATCTGAGGGTACATGGAACGTTACAAGAGACGTTTTAGGTAAATCTGAATTAAGAAAAATCCCAGATTGTGAAAATATTTATAAATTAGTAAATGACTTTAACATTTTTTTAATAACATATCAAATATTGGACAATTTAATAATTCTTCAGCTGATTTAACAAATATTCAATTTAAGAGATAATAAATATAGTTTATAGTTTTAAAAATGATTCCAGTGGTGGTCACGACGAAGTGCCAATGCATATAATTAAGAAATGCATAGAAAATATAGCTATACCATTAAGTAAGATTATAAATGAATCTATTTGCACAGGCATTTATCCAGACCAATTAAAACTGTCACTCATAGTACCAATATACAAAAAGGGAGATAGCAATCAACTAGGAAATTATAGACCAATCAGCATTCTTAATTCATGTTCTAAGATTTATGAAAAGGTAATTTATTTGGCACTAGTTGACTTCTTCAACAAATATAATTTAATTTCAAAATCTCAACATGGTTTCCTTAAAGGTAGAAGCATCGACACTGCTTTATTTGAATACATTAATTGGATTTTAAATAATTTCGAAAATAATAACCTAGCATGTGAAATATTTTTGGATCTATCGAAATCCATCGATACAATAGACCATACTCTATTGCTCTCAAAGCTCTATCGTTATGGAGTTAGGGGAGTTGCGTATAACCTGCTCAAATCTTACCTTGAAAATCGGATTCACTATACCAAAATAAGAAATCCTCAGAATGGGGCTAATTTAATCTCAGATTCTCTCACTATTAATAAAGGAATTCCCCAAGGTAGCATTTTGGGACCTATTTTATTCGTTATCTATATAAATGATATATCGCACAATCTATCAAGGGAATGTAAAATATTAAATTATGCCGATGATACAAGTTTATTATTAGAGGGTAATGAGTACCCGGACTTGATTGACGCTGGAAATTCTAATATTAAACTTATAGAATCATGGTTTTCTGAAAATAAATTAACTTTAAACAATGATAAAACAGCGTGCATTTTGTTCAAAACAAACCAAAGTCTACCAACACCTGTTTGTTTCACACTTATGAACAACACCCTAAAATTTAATGAAATTATTAAAATACTGGGAATAGTTTTAGATGACAAGTTACCTTTCCCACAACATATAAGTTGCTTGTGCTCTAAATTAAGTAGTGCTTGTTATGGGTTACGAATTCTCGTTCATACTACAACTGATGACATATCCAAAATATTTTATCATGCGAATATTGAATCACATATTAAATATGGACTAATTTTTTGGGGAGGTTCAATACATATAAATAAAGTGTTTATTGTTCAGAAAAAGGCTGTGCGAATTATGTTAAAATTACAATATCTTGACAGCTGTAGAGGGAAATTCAAACATGCAAAATTGCTTACAATTTATGCGCTATATATATTTGTACGTATAATGTTTTTATGGAAAAATTATCATTATTATAATAACGTATTTTGCTGTACAAAATATAATACAAGAAGGGGACATATATTCAATTTGCCAAAGCACAGATTAAATAAATATGAGAGAGGTTGCTTTTATATCTCCCTAAAAATCTATAATAGTCTACCTATAGAAATAAAAAGCGTCACCAACTATAAAGAATTAAAACGTAATTTATATGATATACTATTAAATATTGAACCATATAGCATGTAAGAATTCTTTAATTTTAAATTCTAATTATCTTAATTCCATTATTTTTTGTATACTTGACGTTTTGCATGCACATTGTATTATATGATTGTACATGTAAATAAATGATTTATTATTATTATTATTATTATTATTATATCATCATCAGACGAAACTGGAATAACATCTTATGTTTGTTACAAATTTAATATTTTATGACTAGTATTACTATGACTAAAACTATGATTAAAACTGCATTTTTCATGAATGATCGTGTATTATGTGTGTGATTGTTATTGGTATATGTGGTTATGTGTATAATTATATGTAAGGGTTTACTTCTAGTGAAATTGTAACTTCCTAAACAGTTCCCCTTTCCTATTTCTAAATATTCAACCACTTAAAAATAAAATGCGTTACATTCAAATACTTCTAAGTACCAGTGAACCAGTGAATTACAGGGCTGTGTTTATCTAAACACTGGCTCGCTGAGTTAATGCTATTAATTTTTAAATTTAATATTAATTTTTACCGGACACGTACCCTATGAAGGTTCACTTAGTACATTCACTTCAAGTAGGCACAAAATTTGTCCATTGAATGAGTTATAGAACTATCATGTACACAATTGGTGGATTTGAATTTAATGATTATTAATGTATATCGACCTTCCAGTGGGAGAAGAGATACATGTCTAAGTAGTTTTAATGACTTTGTATTATCATTTAAAATAATAGCAAATTAGATTATGGGTGGTGAATTTAATATAAATTTTAACAATAATTAATCAAGAGATTATATACTCGTTTGTCTGATCATTTTGGTATGCATTTACAAATACCACTAAAAAAATCCAATAAATAATTATAATAATTTGTTCTGAAGAATGAAGTCATCCGGTGATTCCTGTGCTCAAAATTAGGTGTAGTTTTTACGCATAAGTTTATTAATATATTTTTAACAGGTACCAGAGCTTCATAATTTCTTGTCTAATGCTGATTTGTCTTTTATTAAAAATAATTCTACGACCACTGATAAAAGATTCAATGTATTCCTTTATATTATATAGCGTTAGAATTCACGTTTTCTATTAAAACCTTAAAAGTCAAACAATTACGTGTTAATACCTATTTTCAATTAGCTGATGAAATTAAGCAACGCTACAATAAAGAAATTAAATATCGCGATTGCCTTGATGTTTGAATAAAAAAGGAAGGAGCGGAGTTGGGAGAATTTTCTAGGGACTCTAATAAATCCATTATGAGTCCCATTTCTGCAAAATGTAGAAACAAAAGTACTTTTACAAAAATTATGTCCTCAATAATGTGTTTCCCTAATGTAGATTTTTCGGGTTGATTGAGGCGAAATTTAGACTGGCAATTGTATTATTTAGTTTATAAAAGGGTTATAGAGCTACGTTAATATGATGTTTTCCTTAATGTATTATTTATTTCTAAGCTAACATTGCCAAAATATGTAAGTGATTTGAAACTTGATTGTTTTTTTCTCCAAATGATTACCATCATATAAGTATTTACTGCATTTACGTAATTCATATTTTTTGAGAATACTGTCAATTAATTTAATATCCGTTGTTTATTAAAATATTCATAATTAAATTTCGTTCCTTCTGAAAGCATGTATCTGATAAAGGTAAATGTGTTGCTCTGTGTATAAATGAGTTGAATGTGGCCATATTTTAAAGAGATGTATATAGTTGCTAGGAATGACGTAATCAGTGAAAGTTGGTTTTCTATAATTATCAAAGGTTAGTTTTTTATTACTTTTAGAGATGGATAGGTTTAAATATTTGATATTGTTGTGACATCCGTGATAGGAACATCAAAATCCTTAAAGACACTAGGGCAGCAATACTAGCAGTGAGTGGTCACAAGATCACCTCAAGACTAGTAGAAGAATGTCACAACACCCTCAAACAAGCAGCACAATCAAACAGTATTGAGCTGGGACAAGGGACACAATAATGAAGAAGGCAACAGCAAGGTGGACGAGTTTGCGCAGGCTGGATCGGTTCTCAGCGATACCACGGACGGGCCCCTGATAGCGCCAACACCGAAATGCCTCACTGACATCCTCAAACAAAACACTCTCAAGATGCTAAAACAACGTTGGGAATACTATCTGCGACTATCCCGGGGGAATCTACGCCTTATCACAGGTATCCTTACGGGCCAGTGTAAGCTAAGGAAACCCCCATATGGAGAGCATGTGAAGAAGAGGATGAGATAGTGGAACATGTGTTAACTACCTGCCCGGCTCTCGTCCACCTTAGAGAGTCCATGCTAGGGGAGCTCTGGGCGAACATGGCCAACATTAGGGATAACCCTCTAAGCGTTGTGCTGTCCTTTGCTCGTCACCTTGGGTGGCTAGATGAGTGATAGAACAACACAGAGCTGTCCCAATCAGGGAGGCACAACGGGCCTAGTGAGGCCTAAGTGCTCTGGTCAATGATTTGATCACCCTTGGCAAACTAAATCCAGATTCAGATTAGTTGTTTGGTGAAATTGTGTGGGTCGTTATTTAATTCAATACGTTTGAATTTGCTAACGAATTTTGAATTTTTGTTTCATATTCTGCTTTTTCTAAGATTACAATAGGGTTTCCTTTATCTGCCTTAGTGATGGTTAAATCATTGTCTTGGACTTTATTCTTAATAGATTTAATGATATTTCAATTTTTAGCTTAGAAAGTTCACAATCTCAAATGTGCTATTTTGACTCTACTAAAAAATTCAAAATTCTGTAATCCCGTAGATCAAACAACCATTGAATTGAATTGAAAATAAATGCATTTTATAGATTATTTTTAAACTGAAACAAATTTCAAAATTAAATTTAAATAATCAGTAACATCGATTCTATTTTCACAAAACCCAATAAAGGAAACTCAATAATTGCTGTGTCTTTATTCGTTGATCAAAGGTGTCAGTACATTATCGTATTATTTTTAAATCGTAAGAAACTTAAGCTACAATAGGTGGGGTATTTTTATACAAGAGAAATATTGTTTAATATTGGCGTTAAAGATGGGAGTGTACTATAAGCTATGTAAATTTCAAATGATTAAAAGAGATTTATTTTACAATTCTTTTCAACAAAAGTAATAACATAAAGTACATCCTCGCCAAAAAACAGTTACCTATTTGGCTACTAATCGATTAATTTTATCCAAAAATTATTCAATAAATAGCTACAGTATTACAGAACTCACGAATTCAAGGTATTACAAGCTTACATTTATAGACAAAATCATCAATAGCACACAATTCCACCCTATGCAATACAAACTTCCAGCATTGCATTCCACAGTACATAGGCTAACAACACTTTCAAGTCAAATTTTTATAATGAACTATAATAATTAATAATACCGAATAACAAACGCTTTCCTCAAAAGCTAATGTTAGACATCATTAAAAAACAGAAACAATAAACTCTCAAACTATATACAACTAGGATAAAATCCGATCATAATATTAAATATTGTTCGCTCCCCCTCAATCAGCATAAATCATTCAATCTAACTCCACCATTCAGAACTAACACTTAGTAATTAGGAATTAGAGTCTTTCAAAAAAGTATAATTCGATAATTAAAAAATATATTAACTAAAATGCAACTTCGAAAATACTATTGCTATAATAATTCGGTAACCTATCGTCGGTAACATTAACAATATTAAATTATACGCGCTGCATGAAGCCAGACCTTAATAATTAATTAATAGTTTATGAACATAGTTTAAATTATAGTAGGAAATTTAGATCAACAATGACAAAACATATTTGCAATATAACAAAAACCATATTAGAAAATAATCTGGCTTAGATGTAATATAAGGACACGAGTAAGCAAAAACAAGACAAAAGAACTTTGCAATTAATGAAACAAAGTTAAAATCTAAAATAAAATAATTTGTTAGAATGGACCTATTCAGACAACCATCATTTAATTTAAAAATGGTGGAAGTTCTAGTAATATAATTTATAATTACCTACTTCTATTCTTATTTTACTTACTTTACATGCTATGTTAAAAAGTAAATAAAAATATAATGACTTTTAAAAATTGCACACACCCAGAATTTGCTGCAAGGTTTTATTGAAATTTTGACGAATCGTCTATTTTCATGAAACAAACTGATTATTAAAATTTGAATAAAACCTTGCCTGTAGATTGTTGTTTTTTTAGATTTTTTATTTGCACTTAGTAACATGAAAATTGAAGAAATAAGCCAGTCATTGTGTAATTAACTGTCAAAATGTTCAATTTAATTCTTTCTTATGTAGCTTGTTTATATTTACAAACAATACATAAGTCACGCAAAATGTAAATACTATTCACCATTGGGATACAATTAATGGTGCTTTAGAGTGACGGGGGCGATCCTTTAAAGTAACAAGCTCATTTACACACACACACAAATACACAAATGACACATGGCGGAAGGACCTCATGGTCGATAGATAATAAAAATAATAAAATATATAAACAGACATCATTGAAAACATATTTTAAACTCTCTAAAATGCATTATCTAATAAAATCTGTTTAATACTCGTCTTGAACTTTGCAAAAGTTTGCTCTATAATTGATCTTGGCAGATAGTTATAAAGTTTAATTTTTGTATATTTAGGTGATTTATTAATAAACTCGTAAAAGAGGCGTTTTGTAGAGATTACATTATTATTTCGCGTATTATAACGAGTATTCAGGTGCACTCTCTGCATTAGTTCATCCTTATTTTTATAAGTTGTCAATAGTAATTTTTATACATGGGGTTGTTAGTATTCGTTTTGAAATGAATATTGGTTTGCACGAGTCTTGTGGTTTTTTGTTAAAAATTAAATGAATTGCTCGTTTCTGGGCCAGTAATATTCGAAATATTCTGAGAGCTATCCCACCATTGTAAATTGCAGCATAGATTAGAGCAAATTATGCTGTAGTAAACAGTTAATAGGTTTTTAGTCTGAAATATTTGTTTCAAGCTTAGCATGAACTGTTAATTTTCTTGCGATGAAGTCAATGTGATTAAACCATACGTGTTTATCCACGTACAATCCTAAAATTTTTATACTTGTCAGTTAACTTAGATAAAGTTTTTAATTGATGTCGAGAAAGTAGACTGCAAATGAATATTAGTAAGTGTAAATCTATTTTTTTTTACTAGGAATTCCAATCCGGTTCAGTTTAATTATTGTATCAATACCACTCCAATACAAAGAGTCGCACTTTTCAAAGACATTGGCGTATATTTTGACTACAAACTATTAGTCAATAATCATGTTGAGGCTATTATTAATGATGCTTTTAAATCTCTTGGCATTATTTTTTTGGAATTCAACAAATTTTCAAAACCCAATCATATTTAAAACTATTTATTTTGCGTATTTACGTGCCAAGTTAGAGTATGGGCATTGATATGGTATCCCCAAAATTAACAATAGTCCCAACTTCTAGAGAGTGTCCAGCGCAAAATCTTAAAATTTTTACACTTCAAGTTAGTAGGTTATTATACAATTAGAGGTTTTGATCACAATGAATTAGTTAAATTGTTTAATTGTGATTCGCTTGAGTACCTACGAGAAAAGACAGGTATTAGTTTTCTCTATAAACTATTGCCTGGTTTTGTTGACTCATCCGACATATTAGTTCTTTCTAGAGCAGACAGAATCCAACTTTTTACTTTCCCTATGTACGTAGTATATATAGGGGAAGTATTGTTTTCGTGATTTTGTTTTGAATTTTTTTTTTGCGGAAATATCCCTTTTCAGGTCCCCCGAGTCCATTCCACTGATTTCTGGGAAAAAAATGTGTCTGTGTGTGTGTGTCTGCTGTTTGTCTGTCGATGGGCGCTGTATCTCAAAAATGAATTATCGGTTAGAGATGAAACTTTAAACTTAAGGATTTGTCGTTGGAGAACATTTATAAACCGGCGCTTTTTCTTATATTTTTCTAAATATGAAAAATATTACAAAACTTTTCAAACAAAAGTTACATTGAATGAGAAAATGGACAAGTTTTATTAAAACAATTTTTTCATAAAATTCTTTACTTCCAAGAAAAAAAAAATGATAATTTTGATATTTTTTACCAATTCCTAATAAACTATTGAAGTTAATAAATATATAACAAATAATTGTAAATAATTATAAACTGAACAAATTATTAAGACTAGTATTTTTGCGTAAATCTTATGATGGCTACATCACCATTTTAATATGGTGTGTCATCGAATAAATTATGGGCTAAAATCTCTGTTAAATATGATTTGTTATAATTTTAATATTATGGCACCACATTGTAAAATTTTTTGTGATATTTTAAGTTCAATCATTTCATGTCTACATTAATTTATATTGTATTAATAATTGCATTTTTGAATTATGGATATTGGTTTATATTGTAAATCATATGATTTGTCTTGTAATTTTGATTAGTTTCCTGTATGGGCATGAATTATATAGTATTGTTATCTACTGTAATAATTTTCATGCTTTGGAAGTTGAAATTGTTGGCAGTTAAATTATTATTATTATTTGAGAACCAGCATATAACAGTTTTCTGAAAAAAATATTATCAGTTAATTTGTGTAACACCATTTAGAAAATCATTTATAACTGTATATATCCTATTGTCTAATTATGTATCATTTTCTCCATCAATGGCGATTTTGGTATCATCGGTATTCATAAATACCTGTTCATATTGGATTTCTAGTGGAAGGCCATTCACGTAAAGAATTTATATTATAGAGCCCATTACACTATCATGTGGAGTGGACATTGAATTTTCTATCACTGCGAAATGAAATCAGCCAGTCATTAATAATTCCATGAAGTCCTACCGTTTCCATTTGTTTTGCTATAAAAGTAATATTAATTACACCAAAATCACGGGTCAAGCCAAAACAATACAGAGGCAACTTTCTTATTTTGATCAATATAATTACAATTTTGTATAAGATTTATTGAAACAGTTTTCGTAAACCAACCTGACCTAAAACCATGTTGTTGTTTACACAATATATTATTCATATTTAAGCATTCTATAAGACGTGAATAAACCGCTTTTTCAATAATTTTGGAAAATATACTGAATACAGATAGTAGTAAGTTAAATAGTAAAATAGTAAAAAAAAAACAATATATAATATAAATAAATACAAACAT
The DNA here is from genome assembly GCA_963969525.1 of Ontholestes murinus. Classification (NCBI taxonomy): domain Eukaryota; kingdom Metazoa; phylum Arthropoda; class Insecta; order Coleoptera; family Staphylinidae; genus Ontholestes; species Ontholestes murinus. The sequence goes on along the minus strand of OZ018389.1, from coordinate 40,679,180 downwards.
GAACACTTAGATATAATTAATATAATTCTGGATAAATAGGTTTTTACCATTAACTGCTGAACACTAAGTAATTTCAAGTGATCAGGTAGAGCGTTGTAAAAAAGAGGTCCATAGTAGTTAATGTCGTCTCTATATTTAGACAAATGCAGCGACTTCAGGCATATCCTAGATTTTTGTCTCGTATGGTGATCATGAATTCCTGAATTTGTGCAATATGATGAAATATTCTCTTTGAGAAACATCAAACATTTCAGCATATATGGACTAGGCAGTGAAGAACAAGCTTGTGAAGAATTGCTTACAACCATCTCTAAATTCAATAGATGCGTTTGTTCGAATAGCACATCTTTGGAGGCCAAACAACTGTGCACAATTTATCTGCCGTGTCATTATCGTGTGCTTGCCACTTAAGTTTACTGCCCAAAGTTATTCCCAAAAATCTTTAGATGAAACCACCGTATTGGCTTTAAGGAAGACCATAACATTGACTGTTTTATTAGCAATCAGTGCCAATTTATTTGACAAAAACGATTCAAGAATAATTTAAAAATACGAAAACATTTCGTGATTCTACAAAAATGAATACAAAATAAATTACTTGTTGAAACAACTACTTCTCTGGCAAATACCTCGACAGACTTTGAATCATACAAAAGTAATTTGCGTGTTACAAATAGTACAACTTTTACTTTTCTGGATGAAATTGTTTGTTGCGTTTTTTCTAGCCTCTTTTAAAGTTAAGTTATAAAACCGCTTATAGGTAATATAGTCAATCTTAAGTGAATAAACCGCTTTCAGGTATACGTTCATAGGCTTCTTTTAAAAGCAAAAGGGTTTAGCGCATCTTCCTTAAGTCATCATTAAACCAGTGAATTTTTTGTTTATTATCAGTTCGATTTTTTTTCCGAAAAGCATAGCAAGATGTAGTTTTTTAATGTATAAATAAAAGATGAAAACTTATCTTCTATGCTTGTATTTGCATTACCAATATAGCTGAAATCAGTGCATTCCAGAAGATTGAATAATGTTAGTTTACCATGCACCGTGATAGGTCGTATGAGCTTGTTTGTATGATAATATTTGACTTTAGATCAAAGTCAAGCTGAAGGCAAATTCTAATATGATCAGAATGCCCTGAATTAATGGGATATTTGGACATGTTTATAAAAACAGTGTCCAAACTGTTATCTTTACAGGATACATACCGTACAATACAAGAATGCTTTTATTTGAAGTTATTGCGCCGTCCAATGCAGATTTTAGGTCGCTAGATTTATTTATACAAGTAGTATCGTCTGCGTAAAGTATAAATTTAGAGATGTTATTACATTCAGGTAAATCATTTATATACAGTAAGAAAAAATAAGGGCCAAGGATAGAACCTTGTGGTTCGTGTGTTAAGACTTTTTCTGATGAAAGTGTATTATTTAAGAGTACCCTATGTAGATTATTTCCCAAGTAATAATTTAATAAACGGCAACTTTTTGGACTAAAGTTGTAAAAATACAGTTTCCTCAGGAGAATATCGTGAGAAACGCAGCCAAATGCCTTTGAGAGATCCAATAATTAAGCAACAGTAAACATACCTAGTTTAAATCCTTCGAATACCTCCTTCAAAAAAGCAATGACTGCGTCCGTCATAGACCTTCCCCTGCGGAAACCTTATTGATTATCAGTTAAGATGTGTTGTGCTTCCAAGTATTCAGCCATCTGTTCCAAAATTATAATTTCTCCAGCAGGAGAACGATACATAACAAAAACAATTAAATCAAATGGTGATGTGGCCATCACAGTACTTTCCCTATATTTTACTCGAAAACTGTGAGGTTTACGCAAAAAACTATTCTTCATAATTGGTTCAATTTTGAATTCTCTACAATTATTTGTTATATAATTATTATGTAACTCCAATAGTTTGTTAGCAATTGGCAAAAATTGTCAAATTTTCAATTTTTTTTTTAAGTTAAGATTTTTATGAAAAACATGTTCAAACAAAACTTGTTCAGTTTTTTATTTTCTTTGATTCTTGTTTGAACCGTATTTTAAAATTTCCTATATTTAGAAAAATATCACAAAAATAACAAAAAAAAACGATTCGAGTAAACATCCACTTCCGGTTTATGAATGTTTACCAAAAGCTTTTCAGCTCCAGTTTTTAACGATGAAACCTTAAACTTTTTACTTTTTAAAATTACTTTCATAATATACAGGGTGTCCCAAAAACCCTAAAAGTATCAAAGTTGTTTTTTTTTAATGAAACACCCTGTATTTTATTGCATTTTTGGATCCTTCGATAAAAATAAGTGTGTGTTTCAATAAGGTTTTTATTACATAAACCTTAAGGTTTTTGAAATAATATGAATTTTGTAAAAATGTAACCTAATTTTCATGTTTCAAATACTTAAAAAATAATTAAGTTATGCATACCAAATTTACACTGAAATGTAACAATAGATCATATTTTATTTTCCAAGTATAATAAACTTGACATCCTATGCCGGGTGTAAGAAAATTGGAATTAAACAAATGAGAACCTTAAATAGATGTAACTTCAATAATTTAAATGGAAGTCTATATTTATTAATTTATCAGCAAATGCACGTTTTAATTACCTATCGAATGGTATTTAAATCTTAAGTGTTAAATCTTCTCGTTTTTACAGAAAACGCCAAAATATTGTTTATTGCACCGTTTTAGTACTTTTTAAGTAAAAATTTTAATGTATCTAGTTTTCTATGGTATTTAAAAATGTCAGATAATTAATTTAGTCTGTTATTTTAGTTTAAAAAGCCTGTCTTTTGTTATAGTTGTCTTATTTTGCATTTTTGTGTCAGATCGTTAGTAATCGTTATTGTTTGGACATGGTTGTTGTATGTCATAGTAAAAAATGAAAATTTACACAGACTGAGGTTTTTATAACTGACACTTCCAATTTCTTTAAACTGGTTTAATAGTCTCTCAGAAATGGCTGGCTTAGGGTGATTTCTTTCGGGAAACCTTTAAGTATAAACTCGACAAGCCAATAAACAATTTTGATGACATTCTCCAAGCGTAAAAATAATGCCAATACCCTCTTCTTTTGAGTAAATCTTCATTTTTTACCAAAAAATACAACAGCGATGTTAAAACTATAACGATTACTAACGATCTAACACAAAAATGCAAAATAAGACAACTATAACAAAAGACATGCTTTTTAAACTAAAATAACAGACCAAATTAATTATCTGACATTTTTAAATACCATAGAAAACTAGATACATTAAAATTTTTACTTAAAAAGTACTAAAACGGTGCAATAAACAATATTTTGGCGTTTTCTGTAAAAACGAGAAGATTTAACACTTAAGATTTAAATACCATTCGATAGGTAATTAAAACGTGCATTTGCTGATAAATTAATAAATATAGTATCCCATTTAAATAAATGAAGTTATAGCCATTTAAAGTTCTCATTGGTTTAATTACAATTTTTTTACACCCGGCATAAGATGTCAAGTTTATTATACTTGGAAAATAAAATATGATCTATTGTTACATTTCAGTGTAAATTTGGTATGCATAACTTAATTATTTTTTAAGTATTTGAAACATGAAAATTAGGTTACATTTTTACAAAATTCAAATTATTTCAAAAACCTTAAGGTTTATGTAATAAAAACCTTATTAAAACAAACACTTATTTTTATCGAAGGATCCAAAAATGCAATTAAATACAGAGTGTTTTATTAAAAAAACACAACTTTGATACTTTTAGGGTTTTTGGGACACCCTGTATATTATGAAAGTAATTTTAAAAAGTAGTCCTAATAGACCCCCATATATCCCCAAAGTGAAACTTTTTGAAAGTCACGTATTTTGGCCACAATATTCCGTGCCGTATAGCGTGAATAACCCTGTATACTATATAGGGAAAGTAATAATGATGGCTATTTCACAGAATTTCTCTTGAGTTTGATTAGTAGCATTTTTAAGATTTTTAAAACAAATATGTTTCTTATTAGTAGCATTAGCCACCGTGCTTATATTCTTTGCGTGCAAATGATGGACCGTTACAAAAATTTTCAATAAAGCTGATATAGAGTTAATAGAATATTCGCCTAATGCATTTGCAATTGATAAGTGGTCGGTATAATTTATGTTATTTGACTTTATGTACATCAGTTTTTCTATTACATTTGATATATTAGAATTCACTATTGACAAAAGTTTTTTATTTTTAGTTTCACATATATTTTAGGTAAATCATTATATTTAATCTTTTCTTGTTTTATTCTTTGTTTGGGTGTATTTTGCTTTCTTTATATGCCATAATGATATTATTGTCATTAGTAAATTTTGCATTGAAACACCATTAAAAACAGGTATGAATTCAGTATAACTGTGATGAATTACTTGTTATTTATATTAAAATACTTTTTGAAAAGAAATATAATTTCGTTGATACCGGAGCCTGTAATGCAGCGGTAAAAAAATAATTGATAATTATCTTGATGTGGAACATTAACATTAATTAATTGGGCATAATTATCCGATATTCTGGGGTCGAAATTTAAAAAAAAATCATGATAACTTTTTCTTTAATTTCAATAATGAGTTGCTCCTCCTCGATTTGCGTTTAATGTTCCTGGAATGAACACAAACGGAGACTTACTTTCATAACCGATCACACCACTGCAAACTGTAAATTTCCTCGTTCTCCTCGGCGACGTCTAACCATTTTACGACCATCGTGGGCAAATAAACAAAATCTCGATTCATCGCTAAAGATAACCTGCCTCCATTGATCGACCTATTGTAGTCTCTCATTGCACCATTCCAGACCTCACCTCTTATGGCAAGCAGTTAAGGGCAAACAAAGAAAAGGACGGTACGACTTGAGACCAAATGATCGAATTCTCCGGTAATATACTCGAATGGAGATCCATTGGTCAGTTGAACCTCTCCAGATATCTCCAATAGCTCTTGTTGTTGAAAATCGATCCCGGACAGCGACGATCCGAAGAGCTCAATCTTCACGTTCTATAGTGTTTCTAGGGCGCTCAGGTCGACATCTCCGCCGTTTTTCCTGTCCCTCCGTCCATCTACACCAACATCGAGATATTGTACTGACACTTCTGCCAATTCGTTAGGCAATATCACAAATTGTCAAACCTGCTTCTCTGAGCCCGATTACTCTACCGCGTTCAAAATCGCTTAATTGTTGAAATACGCCACGCTGACGAACTTGGGACATCTTTTGATTTAAATGGGGAACCAAATAACTGATTTGCATGATAAAATTGTAATATTACTGCTCAGTTAATTTAAGAATATAACAATAAACATTTCTTTCATTTTCTATACTATAAGGTAAATTGATCAAAAAGTTATCATGGTTTTTTGTTGAAATTTTAATCATTTCTTAGTGAGAATTGTTTACGTATTATCTGAAACTTTTATAAAAATTGAGCGACAAATTCTTGGTGTTCTTTTACTTATGGCGGCCAGTATATAATAATTATATGTCTTTTTTATGTCTTCCTCCTGCACCATTTCACCGTCCACGTAGGCTTGTTGGCCTACGATGGTCGTAGGAGGGTCAGACGGATAAGTGAAGGAAGCAAAAATTCGTATGGGATGCGATTGGTAGGCGCCGATGTGTAATTTAAGACATCCTCCAGATAACTTACAAGATCTTTAGCTATGTATTCAAGATATTATGACAATATGCCATAGGCAGTTATAGATCACTTGGTTGATAGTATAGCACTTTTTGTTCTTTTCTTTTCAAATTTCAATAACTTTGTTACATGATAATTGACGTTGTATGAAAATTTCAATAATAACGTTCAACAAATTTTAGGTGTCGCAATTTTTAAACATACATAAATACAATAACTTAGAAATTTGAAGCATAGATCTTTAAGGCGGAGTTAAGTAAGTAAGTAAGTAAATTTTATTGTCACGTTTGCTACAATAGTTATTTGTACAAAAAGTGTGGAAAGGTTACGCTTTTCCGCACGAGATGTAGGCATCAAGTTCCTACTCGAGTGCGGAAAAGCGCATTTCCCACGCTTTGTAAACACTATTTTTTCACATACTGCATATAACATCAATTATAAAGGTGTTTGCGATTTCATTTTTGACACTGACATATAAAAATTAGGTCATAATTACCGAATGTACGTGTGTTGTATATATTACTCCATATATGTAACTGACACTGACATTGATTAATAGTAAATAAAAGTAGTACGAAAAAGTGTATCCATGCTAAAAAAGTGTTGCTATGCAGAAAAGTGTTACTTTTCTCAACGATTGTAGATGCGGAAATGTAAGGTATTTCTATTCAGTATGTGAAAAATGAAATTACAATTTCTGTAGATGCGCGCGTCAATTTTCTAAATATAGAATATAATACTAAATAAAATAAAATAAACAAACAAATAAACACTTACACATACAATTTAAATATTTTATAATTTATGTCAATGTATTCGAGTACTATTAAAAAATGTAATAGTAATAGTATAAAGTGCGCAGTGACCTAAATGTATTTTTAAATGTTTTAATTGTTTTTTTTTCTTGTTTAGACAATAGATATTGCCTTAATGGTTTCTCTTTATTTACGGATACCAGCGCTTATAAAACTCCGCAGTAAAACTTCATATCCTAGTCTTCAATTGGGATACGCTGATGATATTCAAAATAGGTTGAAAGTGGTCAGTAACAAACAATAACTCAATGTTTATTCTTTTTCTCTCTTAGTAATATTGTGCCGTTATTAGATTAGTTGATTAGATTAAGAAGTAGTAATTTATGAACGAATTCCCAAGTAAATTAAATGTGGATGCAGTAGATAAAGGAAGTCTACTCTGTTGAAATATTAAATACGGAAAGCAAACTGAGGTAACGAATTTCCTCGTTTGTAATTTTATACAGGAATAAATTTCCAACAGCGCTCCTTTAACTTTTTTATTGTTCAAAGATTTAGTCGCTATAGAGGATAATCTTAATTGCATCGGTTTATTTCACTTCAATTTAAATATCTAACGCTTACACTTCGGCGATCACAAAAGGAAAATAAACCCATACTTTTTATTGTCGACGGGTTTATTTCCCTTTTATTCCGCTAATGAAAAATTGAAATATATTCTATGTTTATTTATAATGAATACATTTAATAGTTACACAAAAGTATGAAAGCGAATAACGAGATAATGTACAGTTCTTGTTAGCTATCCCATATTAAATACAATATAAATTTTCTGTTTGATTTCTTCCACAAAAAAATATTATGAGAAGAATGAAAAAAATTAACACCTTAGGTTATACTATTGGTATATATTATCATCTTAAGCACTTCTTTGTTGTTTATAAATATTTACAAATCTTAATGAGCGGGAGATATACTAATGAGACTTCATGGCACATTATTTGGATATATAGTGAATCCCATAAGGTAAAACAATATTATAAAAAAGGAATCAAAAAATAATTAAATTGGTCTAATTTTACCAAAAATTTAAGCCTCTTTAATTAAGCCTCTCATAACCCCCAATTATTCAACAGTCATTATAAACTTCGGTGGTATAGGTACGAGCTTTATATACTGGAGAACAACTACATTATACTTCTACCGAAATGGTGTAATAAAATAGAAATGCAAACGCACATGTGCGAATTAAATTAAATGCAAATAATGAATTTAACGTTTTCTCATGAGAAAAGATATTGGAAATATTAATAATAATGAATCCACAAATATTAACTGTACCTTGATGTCTGGACAACGTAAACTGCGATTATTTCAAATTCGGAAATATCAATACCAATTGTGGAATATGCCACCAGAAGGTTATTTAGAAAATGACGAAGATCTTAGAAAGGTTATAGAATATTCGACAATATTAAAATTAGTACCATGAAGGTAATTATATAATTACTAATTTGACAGTGACAACATGTCATTAAAACATGTCTTATAAAAGACTAAAATATGCTTTATTCAAGCATAAAAAATAGAAAAAGATACTGCAGAATGTATTCTAAGCAGCATTGATGGTATACAATTATGGGTTTGAGTGGAAGATCCTTCAATGAAGAGAACTCCGCCCGTCCTCCTTTCGACTAAAATTGTGTGTATATTTTCATTTATTATAATATAAATTTTATACTATTTTCTGAGAAAGGAGTACAAAGCTATAAATAAATAAATAAAACAAATGTACATATCACATATAATTACCTCTATGTTTTTTGTGCTAATAATGCATAGGATATTATATTCTAGAGAAATTGATATGGCTTGACTACATCATTTTTTGTTGAGTCTTCTATAATGGCCGCCAAGCGTCGTTTGATTAAACTACCAAATGTAGACGGTGTTGGGTTGTAAAAGGTCTCATAAAACCAAACTGTGGCAAGTTATTGAACTCGTCTTTAGCAATTTAGAGGTTTTGAAGTGAAGTTGAACGCCTTGGTTTAGGAAATAATAGATACACTACATTATCTATTATTATATCAAGCTTCACGAGTTGAGTTAAACTCTTTTATCAATGTTCAATTGTATTGTTTACGTATTAGTAATTTTCGTTATATTAGTATTAAAAGTGGCATATATGATTCAATGACTGGTTAAAACAGTATACTACAACGATAATAGATAATAAGGGTACTAAATTTAAAGGACATATAAGAACTTGAAGATTATAAAACCGAAAGAAACAATTTGCGACCACATATGGTATAGTAACCTTATTATTTAAGGTCGAGTTTGTACCTAAACAAAAGGCACGCAATTACCTTATTAGTCCATCTTCACCATACAATTTTCTAAACTGTACTCTTTTACTCTGTTAAATAGTTAGCGATAACTCATGTCATTCCAAAGTTGTTATATAAAAATATAGCAATTTTTTTCTTTAAACAGAGCAAAATTTTCATTGTCATATTTGATATTGTTGGTACAGACAACCAAACCCATCTTGAAATGTGTACTATATAACTATATTATAAATACAATATAATTGAAAATATACATTTTAAAACTTGCTGCCAGGAGCATGATTACCATGTGTAATAGTCCTAAAGAAACACATACCAGCTATAGCTCACTAATAATAATCTAAAACTTAAAAGCATTTACCTTTATTAGAACCACATAATGGAAACAGTGCCTTATTTATCAAGAGTTCTAAATAGATGATAAAAGATAGACTAAATACATTATTTTTACCACGATTGATTGACAAATTATAGTAATTAAAAGGAACAGTTACTAAAATAAACTATACATATAACATAAACAAAATTATAGTGATGATGGAATTAATCTTTTAAATTAAAACTTATTCAAGAGAAATTATTTCAAATTTTAGAATTTCAGCTAACTAATAAACGTATATTTATTATTTGATAAAAACATAATCAGTATGACCTGTAACAATATGATATAATATAGTTTTTTATCAGAAATATTTATACATTAATCGCAAATATTAAATGTTTAGAAATCCCATGTTTGTTTGATGTGCATTTGTTTAAAAAATGTCATTTTATATCGGGTGCCTTTTGTTACAATAAATTTTTAGTGAACAAATGCTAAAACTGTATACATTGATGGGTTATATAAAAATACCAACGGGTGCTCTGAATTTGCAAATGTGAAAAATTAAAAATGTCATATTTAATAAAACACCAACTTCTATAATTTCATAAAATTACAATCTACTAAAATCACCAAATAGTCGCATTAACTGAAACACTTTAAAAAATACTCTAAAATTCATATTGCTAAATATACCATACTAGTGATATGAATATAATATATTAATAACAAAAAAAAATAATTTCAACTTAAATAACTATAGAATTAAAATACATGCGTCTCTATACTAACGGCAGCAACATTATGTATTGTGTATTCGCAAATAAGTCGAACCTTGTTAATAGTATAAATGTATAATACTAAAATATATTTTTACCTCAATCAACAAAATAAAATATAAATAAGCAAACAATGAAATTAATTATAAAATAATTATACAAAAAGGATTTCTTGGAATTAAAGAACAATACTCAAAGCATAAAAGGCCGCTATAATATAAAAAAAAATATTATTGAAGTAAATTATAGCAATCCAATTAAGTACGTATCTTTATACCTAAAGAGTCATTTGTCTCTAAAGGTAAAATATTCAATCCTCAAATAAATTATATATATTCATGTATATATTAATCAAGTATATCTGTAATCAAAACATTCCTTCATATAATATGGTTTAACATTAATTATATATTCTTTTAAATATTTTTTGAAGACTTTATTATTATCTTATTATCTCTTAAGATCTTCCGATAGATTATTGAACAGTTTTATTCTCATGTAATGGGCTTAGCGTTCAGTTTTCCCTAGGGAATATTTAGGGTACATGAAGTTAATAGTTCTTGTTTTATATTTTCCCAGTTTGTTAAAATTCCCTTGGATATAATTGAAGTAAAATGGTATACAATCTATTATATAATATCCATAAAGTTTGGTACTATATATGTCTTTAAATTTATATCTATAAGATTCATTTTACCCTAATCTATTGAACGTAATGCCTTTTTGTAGTAAAAAAGTATATAAATAATGCGAATCAATTCCCCAAAATATTATTTCATTATTATTCCATATCGCATTTTGCTAATAAAGTGGCTATTTATATATTGAGAGCTGGCAACAGTGATATTGCCAGGTGGAATCTGACATTGCCATCGTAAAAATGATATTTTTGACGTAATACGTACTCAGAACTTTTTGACGTGCGAGCACTATTTGTGTTGTTTATAGTAAGTTGAAAATTTCATCTCCGCTAAAAGATGGAATTAATTTTCGAGCTGTAATTTATCATGACTTTCGACGTGGTCTATCTCAAGAATCAACTAAATTCAACTTTTGACGACAAAGTGCCACCCACAGCCACTGTATATCGTTGTTACAGTGAATTCAAACGTAGACGTAGTTCGCTCACGCACGAAGTTAAAGAAGGTCGTCAAAAATCGGTTATTGTGCCGGAAAATATCTATGCTGTGCGAAAACTATTTGAGAAAATCATCACGGGACATATGACGAAATCGAAAGATGTTTAAACATCAGTATGGCCAGTATACATAAATCTTTCACGAACATTTGGATGTTCGGAAGTTGTGTGCGCCTTTGATTCCAAATTTGTTGAAACATGCTAAAAAACTGCTCGTGTTAATTGGAGCTGTAAAATGATTTCAAAATACAACTGTGGTGCATCCAAAGACGTATAGAGCATCGTCACAGCTAACGAGTCATGGATTTACGCGTATGCGCCAGAAATGTAAGGACAATCGGTAGTTTAGGTGTTCCAATGTGAAGCAAAGACAACAAAATTTGTTTTTTTCGAAGCGTTATGGCTCTCAAACATCAAAAGACCGTTAATTCATACGACCATTTTTTATGTAAATTGAGAGAAACCAACCCCAAACGACGAATCTTTTGCATCACGACAATGCAAGCTTACACACATCACATGTAACAAACGAGTATTTCGACACACAAAGAATCTAATTGATGGGTCATCCACCTTACAGCCCCGGCTTGGCACCCAATGACTTACATTTTTCGCAGTAATTAAGGATAAACTTGATGGACAACGATTTTCATTGCCCGAAGAAGCGCTTGAGGTCTTCAAAACGCCTGCTTTAGAGCTATCACTTTCTGTTTTGACAAAGTGCTTTGAAAGCGATCTTAAAGGCAATTATTTTAAAAGTAATATTTTAGATCAAATTAATTTAAATAACAACAGTCGTATCCTATTTTTTATTCGATTTGAAGCATTATTGACTGTTTGGAATTACTGGTTTGAGAAAAATTGATTTTGCGATTTTGTTTATTGTGTTGCAATATATAATTGGATCTATGTTTGGGAATAAGTTTGTTGTTATATTTAAGATAGTTTATTATATTTTTTCTTTATTTCTTTGTAACAATAATAGATAGCGAGTATCGTGGCGGAAAATTACAATTAAAATTTTAAGTTCGTTTTGCATCTTTTTTAGATTTCGAAATATTGAAATATTGAAATACTTTTTGTTTTACTAGGTTTTGTGTTAATTTTTTCCGGAAAATGTTTATTAATTATAGATTAGGTTGACGGAGTTAAATTGCAAGTTTACTGCAACTCGTTCATATGAGTAAACACTTTCATAGTTTATTGTTTTCTATACATTTACAAAATCAATTATTTAAGTATTATAGTTACTTTTGACTGATGTTTGAATTGATTACTTTACAATACTTGATTAATATATGATTAGAGATAATGTTCTCAATACATGGTTTCTAGTTTTTGAACCAACAAGACTAGGGTTCATTCATTAGTATTCTTAGCACATATGTGTTTATTATCGGTTGTCAAGGAAATTTATTTTAAAGTCTCCACATATGAAGGCAACTTCTTTTTTCGACATTAATGTGGTTTTTGAAGACGTTCTTTATTTCCCGTCGTTACAAACAATTTATCGGTCGTTGACAAGACGGTTTACATGGTAATGTAACATTTCACTAACGGCTTTTATTTCTAGGTATTTGTTTTTCCGTTGTGTTCTTTGTCCATTCGTTGTATTTTTCATTCTTGGTTTTCTGTCGGTTTAATTCCTATACTTTGTTCGGTTTATTATTTCTTCCGAGTTACATGTTTATATCGTATATTCGTGCATTTATTTGCGATGTGTTATTTGATCTCAAGGGCCTTTTGTTTCACTTTGTTTTGGTTTTGGTGTTTCATTGCGCTCACTATTTTTCTGTATTTTGTTTCTTAGGAGAAATATTTCCTTTTCTAATTTTGCTGTGTGTGCTCTACTATGCTATTTATTATATTAGCATATTCTTCACTTTTTAAAACGGCCGTCCTCACATGTTGAACGTAGACTCGGTACCTTTTTCAGAGCTAAACATTTGGGGTTTTTACCGGATAAACTTTTGGACATATAAAATATAGCACATAGCACCCGCAGTTGACCAAAAAAATATAAATTATTTAAGAAAGCAAAATTAGAAAACTCCTATATCTATAGTAGCTAAAATCATAAATAAAGTACCGAAAGAAGGAATCTACCCAGAATATATGATGGAAACTGTTATAGTACTAGAAAATACCAAAAAATTATAAAATCATTTCTCTAGCTATTCAATTTCAAATTAACAATTGCCTCAATAATCATACGGATAAAAAACAAAAAAACTGTTCCTATATTTATAGAAATAAAAATTAATTCACAAAATAAAAATAACTTCATCAAAACAAATATCGTTCTGAAAACAAAGGCATACTATGCGAACTGAAAATCTTTGGCCTGGCATATAGATGGAACCACAAATCATAAATCATTATACTTCTTATAGAGTTTCACGCTAACTTAGATTCAGTCAAAATGTCATGATTTTTTGTTGATTCGTGAACAAGTTAAAGCATAAAATGTATTAAAATCCTTTAGTTCGTTGTAGAAAATTAAATAATAAATTTAAAAATACGAAAACATTTCGTGAATCTACAACAATGAGTCTTACTAAGACTACAAAACAAATTAATTTGAAACAACTACTTCTTTAGCTAATACTTCGACAGACATTGAATAATACAAATTAATTTGCGTGTTACAAATAGTACAACTATTAAAGCAACACTAATTTGAATGAAATTATTTCTGTTGAATAAACTAATAAATGATAAAATATACTTTAGATTGTTTAAATGTAACTATAACATGAATAACTATGAAAAATGAATTTTAAACTGATTTCATTAAATTAAATTAGCGAAAGCAATTAAAAAATCTAGCACTCAAGTTTATAATCATCTGCAGACACGTGTTTCGAACTTTCGCTCTCTTCAGTACAGCTTTATTATAAAATTGATTCTAAATACAAATAAAAACACTTACTAAAATAAATATAATTAAATATGATAATAAATATAATATGTATTTAGAATCAATTTTATAATAAAGCTGTATTGAAGAGAGCGAAAGTTCGAAACACGTGTCTGCAGATGATTATAAACTTGAGTGCTAGATTTTTTAATTGCTTTTGCTAATTTAATTTAATGAAATCAGTTTAAAATTCATTTTTCATAGTTATTCATGTTATAGTTACATTTAAACAATCTAAAGTACATTTTATCATTTATTAGTTTATTCAACAGAAACTATTTCATTCAAATTAGTGTTGCTTTAATAGTTGTACTATTTGTAACACGCAAATTAATTTGTATTATTCAATGTCTGTCAAAGTATTAGCTAGAGAAGTAGTTGTTTCAAATTAATTTGTTTTGTAGTCTTAGTAAGACTCATTGTTGTAGATTCATGAAATGTTTTCGTATTTTTAAATTTATTAAGTTAAAGCATTCTATTTCACGCAGTCTCACTACCTCTGAATTTATTTTCGCTATAGATAAAAAGTAATATTTGAATTTTGATTAAACATTGCTTCCTGATAAAATGCACAGGTATGCCTTGATAAATGTTACAGCACATCTGCCCCACCTAATTCAACGATCAAATATTGGTTTTTATTTCATCGTAACCATATGAGCACAAATGATGCATCATGTTCAGGAAGGTCAAATGAGGTAGTCTCTGGAGTGATTCAGAAAATCGTGCTACATAATGAAATTCAGTAATCCAGATAACATTAATTCATGAATATTTACACTTGTAAAAGCTATGCACGTATTGGGTGCAATATTAACAAAAAACGGAATATGTTGGAAACATAGATACATCACTACACACCAATCCATGGCAGATAGTGGTTTTGATGAGCATTCTTTGTATGCGTATGAAACAAAAATTTTTGAATAGCTCTACATAATTAACACAATTACTACTTTGTATAACTGAATTTTTATTTTGGTGACTATAGTTTCAAAACATTAGCGTATCACTTTCAAACGGAAAGTAAGTAATAAGGCTACAATAAACGCGGTGTAATGGCGTTAAAAAAAGGCGATTTATTTTAGGTTCAGCTTTATGAATTTCTAGAGACTCAAGGAGGTCTATTTTATGACTCTTTTCGGCAAAATTATTGACTGAAAGTGCATCCTCGCCAAAAGAAATTCCAAAGTAATTTTCTTTCAAAAAATGAAAACCAGTAGCACATATTTGAAATTTGCCTTGTAGTAAAAAAATAAAATTAAATCGATAGTAGTAATATATATATATATATATATAGATATATATATATATATATATATATATATATATATATATATATATATATATATATATATATATATATATATATATATATACCGTTAATTAAACTATTAAACCAGATTCGTTTGAATTCTCTTCTTGGGTTATTAATATTAAGTACATATTGTCCAAAATATACATTTAGTAAATAAAAATAATTATAAAACGCTACAATTTTAAACGCTTTAATTTAATCGTATTAATCTGATTTTGAAATAAGACACTTGTTTGGTTTCATATTGGTATTATTCAGTTTCACGTGACACGTGTTTCGGTCAATGACGACCATTCTTAAAGGAATTACAAAATTAAAAAAAAAAAACAGTTCATTTTGTAATTTCTTTGAGAATATTCATTGATTGAAACACGTGTCAGGAAACTGAATATACCAATATGAAACCAAACAAGTGTCGTATTTTAAAATTAGATAACATTCTATTTTCGTTTCATCAAGAGTGAACAAAGTATTTACCGTATTCATCGTGTTTGTTTTTTGGGTTTCGTGAGGAGTAATCAATATAAATAACACTATTGTATCCTTTCGTCACAATTCATTTTCTATGCTTAGATACACATATATTTCGATTGCTAAGCGCTCATTATCAATAACAACTGTTATAGGAATTAAAGTGAGAAGAAAGGATAAAAACAGTGTTATTTATATTTAATTTAAATAAAGTTGTCTTTATTTTACTGAAAACAGAAAGTAAATATATACAATATTTCATGAATGATTTTCTCATTTACCTCGCGGTGAAACATTGTGGAATAATAGGTAATTAATTAAAAACACTTGGTTTGTTTCACTAAATTTTATATTCACTCAACTAGTTTCGCTTTTTACATCATTTTCAAGAGTAATTATTAGAAGAAAACCGGCGATGTTTATATATTCAGGTAATAAGTGATTCGAGTAATGGGGAAGACCAAATCTCTTCGTTGTCGTTAACGATGTTAACATCGTATATAAATTAAATAAAAATGAAGTATTGACTTTGTGGTGAAATATTGTTCTAGTGCAAAATTTAAAATATTCATAAATCATATGCTGCGTCAGTATTTCTTTAAGTGTTACTATGCAATATAACAAAAAAAATCGCTGTCAAAATATGATTCTACAAATTAAACGAGAATAACGCATCTAGGAACACATTTTTAGAAGTTACAATAACAGTACAATGTAATTAAATATTATTTTATAATTGCAATGTAATAAATATATTGCATTATAGTAATTAGACCTTAGCATAACACATGCATTCTTTTAATATACAATCCTATTCTCTAATTTACCTTTTTTCAAATAAGTGTTGGAAATAATATTCGTTTACTTTATTATGGCGAACACTATTTCCCAGCGAGGAAACTCACATATGTAAATTCGGGGTTAAAAATTATTTTCGCGCACAATTTATTCAAAATTATTTATTCTAGTCACAAATGGGAGAAGTTAATGGAGGACTCGGAGTCAAGAGATCGATACAGTGCTCACTTGGGAATTAGAAATGCATCGCCCTTCGATCAGGGCACCTTCACCTGCCAGATAGTCGAGAACGGCTTCCAGAAATGTCTCACGAAGAGGGTGGACGTGCGTGCGGCCCCTAGAGTCTGGATAGAGCCCATGAGTCTGACGGTTAGGAAGGTAAGTGGGACACTAATTGCTGGCTTTATTGTTTCCTTTACGGATTAATGTTGTAAATTTCAAAGAGCGTGAATATAATTGTGTAAACATGCAAACCAGTGTATGTGTAATAATCTTATTTATTTAAAATATTACATTATGAATCTAAAATTTACACAAAAGTAGCTTTTTGTTTAGCACTTCAGTTTTATAATATTTTAAAGAAAAATAGAGTAATCAGTATTTATAATTTTATATTCATGTATTGAAATATGACTTGTTTTTATTGTGTTCACCTAAATTATAAATTTTTATAATAATAATACAACATTAAATAACCTATGTTTATAATAATATTTGCTAAATAATATATTATTATTTGCCTAATCTTTGTTTCAGGGCGAAAACTTCACAATTAAATGCTTCAGCGTTTCAAACAATAATAACAAAGGCAAATATACTTACAGCTGGACTAAAAATCGGGAATTATTGCCAATTAAAACTGACAATGAGCATTATGAAGTACTTTTTCCAATGGGTAGTATTCTTCAAGTATCTAGCATAAACGTACGTTATTCATATGCTCAATTTAAATGATGTTATTTACTTTATTTTTATTTCTTAGAAATCCACAAGCTTTTCGTGTCTGGTACAAGATTCTGCGGTGTGGTCCGAGCAGAGCATAGTCGTAAACGTAATTGATACTGAATTAGTGAAGACTTGTAAGGGTGAGAGGCACTTGAAGTTGCTGTGGCCC
>OZ018389.1:40543011-40661351 GCA_963969525.1 Ontholestes murinus | reverse complement strand
TTCAGTTTCACGTGACACGTGTTTCGGTCAATGAAGACCATTCTTAAAGGAATTACAAAATTAAAAAAAAAAAACAGTTCATTTTGTAATTTCTTTGAGAATAGTCCTCATTGATTGAAACACGTGTCAGGAAACTGAATATACCAATATGAAACCAAACAAGTAAATAACATTCTATTTTCGTTTCATCAAGAGTGCAGTGAACAAAGTATTTACCGTATTAATCGTGTTTGTTTTTTGGGTTTCGTGAGGAGTAATGAATATAAATAACACTATTGTATGCTTTCGTCACAATTCATTTTCTATGCTTAGATATACATATATTTCGACTGCTAGGCGCTCATTATCAATAACAACTGTATAGGAATTAAAGTGAGAAGAAAGGATAAAACAGTGTTATTTATATTTAATTTAAATAAAGTTGTCTTTATTTTACTGAAAACAAAAAGTACATATAACATATACAATATTTCATGAATGATTTTCTCATTTACCTCGTGGTGAAACATTGTGGAATAATAGGTAATTAATTAAAAACACTTGGTTTGTTTCACTAAATTTTATATTCACTCGACTAGTTTCGCTTTTTACAGCATTTTCAAGAGTAATTATTGGAAGAAAACCGGCGATGTTTATATATTCAGGTAATAAGTGATTCGAGTAACGATGTTACCATCGTTAACGAATAGATTTGTATATAAATTAAATAAAAATGAAGTATTGACTTTATGGTGAAATATTGTTGTTGTGCAAAATTTAAAATATTCTGAAATCATATGCTGCGTCAGTATTTCCTTAAGTGTTACTATGGAGTTTCGACAAGTAGCAGCCTCATCAAAGCAATATAACAAAAAAAATCGCTGTCAAAATATGATTCTACAAATTAAACGAGAATAACGCATCTAGGAACACATCAAAAGTTACAATAAAAATACAATGTAATTAAATATTATTTTATAATTGCAATGTAATAAATATATAGCATTATAGTAATTCGACCTTAGCATAACACATTCATTATTTTAATATACAATCATATTACTCATCAATAAGTGTTGGAAATAATATTCGTTTACTTTATTATGGCGAACACTATTTCCCAGCGAGGAAACTTACATATGTAAATTCTGGGTTAAAAATTATTTTCGCGCACAATTTATTCAAAATTATTTATTCTAGTCACAAATGGGAGAAGTTAATGGAGGACTCGGAGTCAAGAGATCGATACAGTGCTCACTTGGGAATTAGAAATGCATCGCCCTTCGATCAGGGCACCTTCACCTGCCAGATAGTCGAGAACGGCTTCCAGAAATGTCTCACGAAGAGGGTGGACGTGCGTGCGGCCCCTAGAGTCTGGATAGAGCCCATGAGTCTGACGGTTAGGAAGGTAAGTGGGACACTAATTGCTGGCTTTATTGTTTCCTTTCCGGATTAATGTTGTAAATTTCAAAGAGCGTGAATATAATTGTCTAAACATGCAAACCAGTGTATGTGTAATAATCTTATTTATTTAAAATATTACATTGTGAATCTAAAATTTACACAAAAGTAGCTTTTGTTTAGCACTTCAGTTATATAATATTTTAAAGAAAAATAGAGTAATCATTGTGTTCACCTAAATTATACATTTTTATAATAATAATACAACATTAAATAACTTATGTTTATAATAATATTTGCTAAATAATATATTATTATTTGCCTAATCTTTGTTTCAGGGCGAAAACTTCACAATTAAATGCTTCAGCGTTTCAAACAATAATAACAAAGGCAAATATACTTACAGCTGGACTAAAAATCGGGAATTATTGCCAATTAAAACTGACAATGAGCATTATGAAGTACTTTTTCCAATGGGTAGTATTCTTCAAGTGTCTAGCATAAACGTACGTTATTCATATGCTCAATTTAAATCATGTTATTTACTATATTTTTATTTCTTAGAAATCCACAAGCTTTTCGTGTCTGGTACAAGATTCTGCAGTGTGGTCCGAGCAGAGCATAGTCGTAAACGTAATTGATACTGAATTAGTGAAGACTTGTAAGGGTGAGAGGCACTTGAAGTTGCTGTGGCCCGAAACCGCGCCGGGTACGGAAAGTTTACAAGAGTGTCCTCCAGGATATTTCGGAGTTGCTAGACGTGCCTGCACTTTGAGAGATACAGGCCAGCCCACATGGTACTTACCGGACTTTTCGGGATGTATTGTAGGAGAACTATTGGAGTTAGATGATGAGGTAGGCACAAATACTTATTATTATTTATTTTAGTAGCCATGAAATATTAGGACAATTTAATAATGTTATTATTGTTAATTTTGGTTCAATAATGTATATTTATTATCGGCTACATCACAAATTGAAAATTAATGTCTACGCCTGCGGATTTCTTATTGGGTAATAGACCTATATATCATGTTCTATTTTGTATTAAGGATCCTTAGAAGGGCTAGTTTAGTTAAAGAAACTAAATAGTTGTTATTTAAGAAGAAATATTATATAAATAATAAACCGCAATAAATAAATACGCACTATCAACATATGTAAAAAAATTAAACTTAATACCGTTTAAGCTAAAACTTAAAAATCTAATTATAAATAATAAAATCGAGTAACACAAAACAACACAATATTAGACAAAACAACAAATATCCCTCAAGACCATTAACCCGGATAGGAACCAATCCAGGATCTCGAGGTGAAGAACGAGGGATAGAACCGTCTATATATCATATATAATATTATATATTATGTATTATATTTATGGAATTCTTTTTAATAAACTGTTTATTATCCAGAAATAAATATAAGACCTGCCTAAATATTTTTTTTAAATTATTTAATTTAATCAATAATATTTAAATAATGTATTACCTTATTTGTTGTAAGCAATACTTTATAATTAAATAATATAATTGTACTATGTATATTTAAATTTTTAAATTCATTTAATTGGTGAATTGTTGTATTCTGTCATATATAAATATAGTTTCAGTTGCAATTACTGTATCACAATTTTATATAATTGGCAGTTAATAGAATAGGATATTGTAATGCATTTTATAAGTTGAATCAGAGGTTAAATTTTTGCGTCGATTTATTTTAAAAAGTATTTAAATATTGTATTTGTTTATCCTTTATCACTTGATAAAACATTATGTTAATAATATTTAGTTGATATACAATGTGTCCAAATTTCGATGCTCAACATTTGTATCTCTGGAAATGTTTTGCAGAAATCAGTGCTCATAACAAATCCTATTTCAAATTCACCCTAACTATTCAATTTTAAGATATTTTGAAAAAAATAAAATTTGCCAATTTCAATTTTCCTCAATAACTCGATAACATCTTACACGGCCGCTATTAAACCTTAAATTATTGAGATACATTTTTAAGACAAATTTTCTGGTGTAAACAGAAATCCCCGATTCGCTTTTCGATTTGTTTCCAGGTTATTAGCGCTATCTTTTGTTTTTCTTTTGGTGGCCATATTGGACTTATTATTAGATAGTGCTTAAAATGTGCTTTTCAACGACGTACACAATTTGTAAATGAGACACAATAAATTTGTTTTACCACAATATTTTAAACAATTACAGTGACTATGTACCGACTATAAGCTAGTCATTATCAAACTAAAAGTAACTTAAATTACAAACAATTTTATGTTTATATAACAGTGTTGAAGAGGGCCATTAGGTCAGTGTGGTCGTTTAATAGGAAAATTCCAGTAAATCCATTTTCGGCTTTTATTCGCTAAGTGGATTACTGAAAGTACATCTATGCCAAAATTATGGTGAGAATCTAATAAATGGTTTGAAAATGTTGAGTTTTTATTTTTAAATGTATGATTGTTCATGTTCTTTTAATCTAATTTTGAAGCTACGACCAGACTGCCCTATGTATACACTTTGACATTCAAGACAAGTTAACTTGTAAACCCCAGATATTTTTATGTTTTTAATCTGGGTTTTACCGTTGAAAAAAAAATTGCAAAGTTTGGTGTATCGTTTAAAACTGATGTTAATGTTACATGAAACCTGTTTTACATATAATTATTTTTGTAGTCGTTTTAATTCAAATTTGTGTATAAGTTCTTTGATTAGTTTTGTAACTTTCTTGTAACCATTATTTACTGCTATTTGTTTAATTGTGTTGATTTCAATGTGTAGGGATTGTGGGCTTAAGGGTAAGTTAAATGCTCTATGGATCATTGAATTAAAACTTGCTACTTTATGTTTTTTAGGATGTCGGGAATGATTAGGAGTAACTGAATCTGTATATGTAGGTTTTCTGTAAATATTAAAATTAAGTTAGTTTGTTATTAAATTGAGAGATTGAGAAAATTGATAGAGTTGTTAGTTTCTACTTCTACTGTGAATGTTATTGAAGGTTGTATGGACTTAAGGAATTTGAGAAATTGGTTTATTTGCTTACCATTTGATATGTATTTTGCCTAAAGGGGAGTCTAGTATTTGTTTAGTTATATTTTCCATGAAAATTTCGTCTAGCAATGGACTGAGTGTTGAGCCAATTGCTAATGCTAAACCTTTGTTCTGAATATAAAATTTATTATTATATGTGAAATACTTTTGTTTTACTAAGGTAGCAAGTAGTGTTAAAAAGTTTAATTTTACTATCGGGTTAACATTATTAGTATCTAGATGTCCAATTATTATTTTCAATCCTGAGATGGAATTTTGGGAAACATGTTAGTGACATCAAAAGAGACTAGTTTACAGTTGTTATCTATGGTTAAGTTGGTTAGTTTATGAGTTGAAATTGGTTAGTACTAACCAATTTTATGTTCTCCAAAATTCCACCTGAAGATTGCATGAAATTAATAATTGACCAAACATTGAAATTTAATTTTTGAAAATATAAACAAATCTGGGGTTTACAAGTTAACTTGTCCTGAATATCAAAGTGTATACATAGGGCAGTCTGGTCGTAGCTTCAAAATTAAATTAAAAGAACATGAACAATCATACAGTTTAAAAAATGGTGATGTGGCCATCATAGTACTTTCCCTATTTTTCTCGAAAACTATGAGGTTTACGCAAAAAGGCTATTCTTATTAATTTGTTCACTTTGGAATTCTCTACAATTATTTCTGTCATAAATTTCATGTAACTCCTATAGTTTGTTAGTAATTGGCAAAAAACGTCAAAATTTTCAATTTTTGTTTTTTTATCTCGAAAGTTAAAAATTTTATGAAAAATATGTTTAAATAAAACTTGTTCATCTTCTCATTCCCTTTAACTTTTGTTTAAAAAGTTTTGTAATATTTTTTATATTAACAAAAATATTGCAAAAAAACAAAAAACGGCCTGAAGTAAACATCCATGGAGTCCAATGGTGTAAAATCAGGTGATCTTGCTGACCATTATATGGATCCTCGCCTCCATATCCAGCGATTTAGAAATGTACTTGTTTTATTTTTTTCTTAATGTTAAATTTTGCAATAAAATTGAACATATATTATTTTTAAATAAAGAATGAAGAGATCGTCCAAATGATATATGACAAGCATATACTTCCCATTAAAAAAATTATGGTTATAACTGTCACTCGAAGGGGGTTTGAAGGTATAGATCACATTTTTACGTTGAATAATGTGAATTTTTAATTTAACCCTTTCGCACTCGAGAGTTGAGTCTCACTCACCATGCGGTTTCATGCCACAACTCGAGCGGTGACTGTCGCTCACCACTCCGTTCGCTGTCATGTGATAAAGTGTTCTCCGTCATGTGATGATATTCTTTCCAAAAAAACATAAGACTTATTTACAACCACGAACCGGACTGCATTTTCGGTCTCAGTTCGAATTTAGCAGCCGTGCCAAGCATTCTAGAAAAGTTGAAGTTTCTGCTCCCATTACCATGGAACGTAGTGGTGAAATAAGCTCGAGTGAAGATGAGTTTGATTTAGAGGTACTAAACGAAGAAAGTACAGCTATACATAGAGAGCTTGACGATAGAGAGAACACAAACAGTGATGATGATACTGATGAAGTAAGAGGTGTAACAAGACGAAAGATTAGAATAATAGACAGTGAAGGTGACAGTGATAGTGATGCTGCAGAGGATCCACGATCCGACACTTCTGAATGGATTAGTTGTACAGAATCAGAAGAAATACCCTCTAGAATACCGTTTATAGCCGGTAACGCTGCTGTAGGACCGCATATAGACGCAAACAAGAAAGAACCGTTGGATTTTTTCAAACTGTTTGTTACCGATGAGCTCGTGAATGAAATAGTTACTGAAACAAATAGTTACGCTGGAAGAAAGTTGGAGAACAAGACTTTATTACCGTACTCGATATGGCGAAATTGGGTAGATGTGACTACTGAAGAAATGTGGGCATTTATTGGAGTCATAGTAAATATGGGTACAATGCCGTTGACGAATTTGCAAGAGTATTGGTCACGGAATGATGTCAATTACATTCCTTTTTATTCAAAAATATTTACTAGAGACAGATTTAGCCAGATTTTTTTTTGATGCTTCATCTAAAAACAATCCCAACAACAGACGCAGGTCCAAGAACACGTTTGCAGCTAGTAAGCTGCTTTCTTGAATATATCAATTCCAAACTTTTGAATATCAAATCCAAAGGTCGGGTTTCATTTATTATGGATAATCCGAAAAAAACAACTAAGTGGGGTATTAGAGTTTACACAATGGCAGACTCAAATACTGGCTATATTTGTGGTATTCTTCCTTATTATGGAATTTTTACTACGGAGAATTTGGTGAGGCCCGACCTTCCTATATCAGCAAGAATACCGCTACACCTTTATACGATGCTCCTGGAAAAAGTACCTGGTAGCCAAGGACACCATTTGTTCACTGATCGGTATAGATAGATAGATAGATGTTGTATGGGTGGCACCAACGGCTTTTCCACCGCGACCTTTCCAGGTCTATTGTGGATCCCTGTTTATCTCAGATGACCAGCTCTAGCTTTGCCTCTTTGATTAGTCCTATTAGCCCTGCCAGAGGGCTTGGGTTTGTAGTGCCTAGCTTTTGATATCTAATCCTTGCTAGACCCTCGCAGTGGCATAGGATGTGGAACGAGTCCTCTTCTTCCTCTAGGCAGAATCTGCATGATGCTTCTTCCTCCAGGCCTATTTTGCTCATATGTTTGTTGAGCTTGCAGTGTCCTGTTATCAGGCCTACTATTGTTATGACCATTTTCCTGTCTTGGTTCAGGAGTTCGGTCGTGAATTTTGGCGATTGTTTTTTAAGGAACTGTTTCGCCTGTCTCTGTCTTGGTGAGTTCGTCCACCAGGTATGGGCCTGTGTCTCCACCCATTTTTTTATGGATCGTTTGACTGCGGTTTTGGAGATTCCGCAAGAGAGTTCCGGGTCGGTATTACACTAGCTTTATCTCGGCTGAGGAGTTACTCAAATTGAAATGCCACTTGACAGGAACAATCCTAACGAATAGGAAGCATTTGCCAACCCAAATAAAAAAAACAAAATTTGGTACAAAATCAACAGTAGCATTCCGCAAAAGAAATACCTTAGTTTTGTCATAGAAAGACAAGACGTCTTGATGAAGCCCAATGTTGTAATAAATTATATAAAACATATGGGTGGTGTCGATCGTGCAGATCAATTAGCCGCAACGTATTGTTTCTTACGAAAATCCTTGAAATGGTGGCGGAAATTGTTTTTTTGGGGTCTGGAAATTTGTTCAATAGATTCATATTTACTTTATAAAATGACTAAACAGCTGAGAGGAGAACAGCCGCTTACTCACTTGCGGTATGTGAATACCTTAGCTCGGCAATTGACGGGAGATTTTCGTCAGACACGTGCTCGATCTTCAGCCTCCGATTTCGACGACATTCGCTTAGATGGAAAGCTACATATCATACTAACAGGAGTTAGGAAGGATTTCAAAGTGTGCTATCAGAGAACTAAACATGGCAAAAGACATCAAACGACATACTATTGTGATACTTGCCCCGAGAAGCGGGGCGTACATCTCGGCGATTGCTTTATAAAATATCATACAAAGCAAAATTACAAGGACTAATGCTTACTTAATTATCTTAATAGAACTGTAAAGATACATTAAATATTAAAATATAAAAGTTTTATGTATACAAATGAAATATTAAAATATCTAGTGCAGTGTTAATGATAATAATTAATATTGAGAGTAATAAATCTCTATGAGCATTACTGCACTAATGTTTTACATAATAATGTAAAAACTCCAGCTAACAGTTAAAACAACTACTCCCCGTACTAAAGCACCGCCAGGCATTGAATGATATAACTGTTAGCTGTCGTTACATGTCTAAAATTATATTTAACACTATGTAACAATTTTGTGGTGTTATCGTTTCTTAACCGCGTCTCGAAAAGTGTTATGTAAGACAATCTGCAGACACGTGTTTCGCTGTATCACAGCTCTTCAGTGCAGCTATGTCGTAATTACGTGCGTCCTTCCTGTTGGAAGGCCGCCACGAGAATGAATCAATTCCATTTAGAATTGAAACATTGCCGATCTTCGATTTTCGAGGCGCGTTTAAAAAACGATATCACCACGGACAAAAAAGGCCTGCACTAGATATTTTAATATTTCATTTGTATAATTAAATGCCGAGAGCGAGCCTTTTTTGTCCGTGGTGATATCGTTTTTTAAACGCGCCTCGAAAATCGAAGATCGGCAATGTTTCAATTCTAAATGGAATTGATTCATTCTCGTGGCGGCCTTCCAATAGGAAGGACGCACGTAATTACGACATAGCTGCACTGAAGAGCTGTGATACAGCGAAACACGTGTCTGCAGATTGTCTTACATAACACTTTTCGAGACGCGGTTAAGAAACGATAACACCACAAAATTGTTACATAGTGCTAAATATAATTTTAGACATGTAACGACAGCTAACAGTTATATCATTCAATGCCTGGCGGTGCTTTAGTACGGGGAGTAGTTGTTTTAACTGTTAGCTGTAGTTTTTACATTATTATGTAAAACATTAGTGCAGTAATGCTCATAGAGATTTATTACTCTCAATATTAATTATTAAAAGTTTTATGTGTTACTTTGTGTGTATAATCAATTTACGTTAGAAGTAGTACAATTATCAAATAACGCTCCGAAACGCTCGAGTTGTTGGTTCGCCTGTGCGGAAACGGCCTCGAGTGCAAAGGGTTAAATCTGATGTGGTACGGGATTTTCTATAAATATTTACTGTAACCGAAATAATTAATTTATTCCATTTGGTTTTTCCACACTGTATATACATATTGGCTTTTGATGAAAATTATTTTGTTTCCTACTAGATAGTAGTCAATCAATTTCAGTTGGTAGGCACCAATTTTTAGTTAACCTGCACTCCACACAAATGAACCTTGGGCCAATAACACTATTAAAATCATAGATGTGTTTATAAGTTATTGCAGATAATTTCAAATCTTCCACTTTATTATTACAGACAAAAATCTAATGGTGATACAGGTTTCATTGTTCCTGTCGAGTTGCACCATATCGACTCTTGAATCCATAAGATAACTATGCTATTAATACATACATTGATTCTTTAACGTTCCATTTCGGCACGGTACGAACTTCAGCTTTGTGTTCTTTTCCAGAATAAGGGGTTACACCATTAAAACGAAAAAGTCTTGGTTTGGCTTAGGTTGGCTTTTTTAATTAAATATAGTATGCCCCTTTCTGTTTGTGACATAGTCTTGTTAAAATAGTTGTGTACTTTATCCACCACCAGATATAAAAATTGTCCTAATTTAATTTGGCTTAATAGAAACGATAAGATTAAAATTGCCGCGGTTGTAACTGCTAAGTATTTATATTATCTTCTGGCATTACCAATTACGTCAAAACATTTGTTTTTCTTTGGTAAAGTGAGCCAGTCATTCACTTACCGCTCAATTTTTTTGCACTGCTACTCCTTCATTCAAGACAATGTGGTCTAGGGTTCGACATTTTTTTCTCAAGTGTCAATATGAAATCTCTTATTTTTGCAACACCTATTATATTTTTAATGTCCTCCCAGTAGGAGAAGTTCTAATAAATACATCAAGGTTTACTTGGGGTTATTTTTGAATCCGGTCAGTTCCAATAATTAATTTATCTTCTATATCAGCTACGATAATTTGCTATTGAATTGTGTTACCTAAGCAGTTACGATTTGTCTGTAAATATTTATAGATTATTTAATTGCTTTTGCCAGTTTAATTTACTAAAATCAGTCTAAATTCAATTTTGTTCATAACTTTTCATGTTATGTTACTTTCAAACAGTCTAAAATACATTTTTACTAAATAAATTAGAAAAAAATAAATATTCCCTAATCGAGTGCCAAACCGCCAACATTTTCAAGGGCTGAAAGACGTGTTTGAAAAACAGGAAGATTTATTTCTGTAAAATTAAACCATGGGTGGCTTTGTGCGATTTGTACACCTCAGATTGTGGTAAATATTTTAAAAGTATTGACAAGAAATGCCAAAATTAGCACTAAATTCTTAAATCGTACTTCTAAAGTATCTATAAAATTATTAAAGAACAATTACACTATCCATATCATATTCAAACGATGCAGGTTATTTTACCTCCTGATTATAATTTACCATTAACATTTTGTCCAATTAATAAAAACAGAATAATTGGCGTTGTAAATTTTCATAAGAAAATTCAATTTACTCACGAAGCATCTTTCGAACAAATTTATACAACAAACATGTTTAAGCAGATGAAAATTTCAATGCTATGAAGAAACGACGATATCAATGTGAATTTAAAATTAAAATTATAAATATAGTATGCTCATTATGCACTCCCTAATAATTAAATCAAGTTTGCTCCAAATATGAATATATTTAATAAATTAACAATTAACTAATAAAAGACACTCGGTAATTATTATTTTACACATTTTTTAAAGAAAGACGGCCACAAAAAATATGTATTTTCGATTCAATGGAAAGATATATATTGTTTTTACTAGATAAAATATATTTTTTTTGTGGGAAAACCGTATAAGATATCAAATATTATTAAGAGACAAAATAGTTTTTGATTTAAATGGTCTTTCAGGTAATATTTTTAAAATTTTTATTAAATGCACCATTAAATTTTTTTTAGTTTTAGGTGGTGGTACTACTGTTTTTTTTTATAATTTCTGTTAATCACTAATGAACATAATAAATGAAATTATGTATTATATAATGGTAGTTATTAATAATATATTTCATTTAAATCTAATAAAGCATTCTATTTTTATAAACAAAAGTAATAAATATTTTTGGAACTTTAAAGACAAAAGATTGTATTTTAGCCCCAGAAATCCATAGTCCTGACATTTCCCCACATTAACGGGACACCCTGTATATTAAGTTTATATTATATTATTTTTCAGTTCAGAGAAACTAGTACGATAGCTACATTGCCATTTGTAAAGGAGTATCTGCTAAACGGCGAATAAATACCGCACGAATTTTAACCAGAAGCTTTGCATACTTTCTAATTAAGGATAGAAACTAAACTTGAATAATTTTAAATGCTGTGCCCACGGACAGATATAAATTTTAAAACAAAGTATATGATATTTTTAGATGAAAATAAAATGAAAGTATATTACCTAGCTCTTTTGATTAGAAGGGGACTACTAAATAAATACATTTATAAATGCTTTCTTTGATGCTACATTCTTGACTAGATAATTAATTTTTATTCATTGTTTTGTTGCCTATTCGAAACGAACGATTTAAAAATCTTTAAATCATTTATTTAATTATTCAGGTAAAAAATAAATGATGTACATACATAAATTGCAAACATATGTTATGCACATTTAGACATTCAATTAATTGGTGCATATAAAATACATAACATTAGATTTGAAATTAGCATAAGATAAATGAAAACATACTTAGTTTATTACAATATTTGTGTACGGAGTTACTCATTCTTACTCATACATTTTATATGAATATGTAGTAGCTGAGACTGCCAAGTTATGTATGCTAGAATATTCTAAACACTCGAAATAATTAGTTATACTTAAAATATATAATAAATTTTGTAAACACGTAATCTGTATTATGATAATATAATTAATATCTCAAATATTTAGAAATTTTATTTGTACATATTCAAAGGTAAAATACGATGACTAAATTATAGTACTATTTTGAAGTATAAATCGAACCTAAGATTTAAATAATGCAGTTAAACATTTGTTACCTTTTTAAAAGAACGTTTAATAAATCCGAATATTTTGTTTGCTTTGTCAGTTTTAGTTTCAATATGATAAGTTTCGAACTACCTTTACATATTTCAGAATCATATTATTTAATAATAAAATTTATTATTCTATTATATTATTCTATTTAATTTACTTCATACATATTACTTAACTTTAAACCATATTTATGATATATACTTATACCACTATATACCATTGTATTACATTTGTATATATTAAGAGCCAAACCGTTCATAACACACCAATTGCGTATTATTGAAAGATCTGATTGAAATATCGCTACGTTATAAACAGGATATACTCGTTTGTACACTTTTAAATTATCCGTAAAAAGTAATATATGAGATTGTAACCAACGTTTACATCATGAATATAAATATAAAAAAAAACTATTTTAGATGCTTACTGCACTACAGACATAACATAAAAAATATCAAATAAGACATTTTACACGGGGTTGCTAAGTATAGTTGGTTAGATATGAGTACATTTATTTAAGAACGTTCACAAATACCGCATCTCGTCTGTTTATCCATTAGTAGATGAATATTTCTTTTACCAAATGCCTTACTAAAGTCCGTATGTATTAAATGAACTTAATCTATAGATTGTAGAATAACAGTGGTATATATGAAAGGATCGTCGTCGCGCAAAGATATACAAATATATTTAAAAGTGCTCCATTTAAAAATATATTCCTCAATGAGCTTTAGAATTGATAACATAATGCATATCAGACCATCATTTTTAATATCAGTTTTAGAACCCGACTTGAAAATGGGTTGGACTTAACAGTTTGGCTGAAAAGTTCGTATCGTTTCTAAGAGAGGGCGCCACTAAATTTGTATCTATATGATTTTCAGTGTGAAGTAAACTTTGAACGATACGTGTCAAAATTTGACACCGATCGGATAATTGTTTCGTGAGTTATGACATTTTGAGGAAAGCAACTTTTGTTATTAAAAAAAAGTGGATACAATTTTTTTGTGTATTAATTAATTAATCAATACTGTTTTTAATGGTAGACAGTAGTGCTGGAACATAAACTTGGCTTGATAAGTGTTAACTGAACTCTGATCCAGCGGATGCAACCATTCGTAAGTGGTTTGCTAAATTGGTCCAGACCTATAGAGCTCATTACATCTAAATGTGGCAATGATGTAAAAATATCAGATGATGTTATGTTTATTTTAGATAAATTAATATTTGACTCAAATTTAATATTAAAATGATATATACACAGTTATAAAATGTTTAGCGAATGCATTAACTACACTTTTACTGTCCAATTTAGTTCTAAGAAATTTTCAAATGTATGATAGATTCTCAAGTTTTCGTTTTTATTTTAAAATGTCTGCGGAGATCAGAAAATCTATGGTAATCTGTTGATTTGTCATTATAAATTATTTATATGCAATCAATTTATGATGTTTTAGTTGATGCTCATAACTAAATCAGTACAATAAACGTGTTTTTTAAATACATTTTTAAAAACAGTCCAATAATATTGCGTAACATCTGTAAACGGAGTATTAACCTATTACTTCCAATGTATAGAAAGCAACACAATTTGATAAAAGATTACAATTAAAAACAGAGTTAATACAACAGGAAATAAAACATAAATCCACTATTTCTCCAGCTTCATGTTCAATGCTTTTTTGAGTTAGGGAGTTGAAAGTGTGCGTATCACAAACTAAACTTTCAATTTAAATGTTTATGTTCAGTCTGTTTTGATATTGATATAATCCTAGGAAATTAGAGTAAATGAAACACATTGAAATGACACATGTCGATGAGTTTGCTTCAGCAGTTTGAACAATTATGTTGAATAAAAATTATAAGAATCACTTATATATTTCTATACGAGATTTCAGTGGACATAATACTATTTATTAATCATTAATTTAAGATTTCCTTTGTAGAGATGTAATTATTTGAATCGCTGAATGAATATGAATGTATATAATATAGCCGTATTTTACCTCCATTAAGTTTTAAACTATTAGGAGAAGAACGATCATTAAGTTAGATAAGGTAACTATTATCAAACAATTCAGATTCAATATTTCACCATAAAACATTATTAAAAGTTTACTAAAGTACTAAAAATATTAATGCAAATTAATTTTAGCCAGGGAAGTAGTTGAAGGTAGAAGTATTTCTTATTTAGAAATTATTATTTAATTTTATGCAACTACCTAAACGACTAATGTATTTTATTAAGAAATTACACTAGAGATTAGGCTATATTAAGATCTAGATATATCCAATTCGATTTTTTACAATAAATAATATGTATTCTAAAGCTGCTTGCGTCTAAAAATATCACAGTCTAATTTGAAAATTAATAAAGAATACCTGAGTTTTTTATTAATAATTCATTCAATTTGAATGCTCCGAATACTTCTGCAATAGAATTAAATTTTACGAAGCTGGCGGCTACTAATATTAGTTTGTAATTTAGTTTCAGAAGTTGCGACTGGGCTACACATCCCGGAATCCAATAACCATCTTAAAAGACTATCGAAGGTATTTGCAGGAGCGCAAGGTGCCGTTGCTTCCAGGAGAGGGATCAAGGATCTTGAGTTCCGTCCGCGAAGTTATTTCATATATGAACAACTCAATTAGCGAAGAGCTAGGAAATATTGTTCTCGATGTTGTCAACAACATTCTTCAGCAAAAGAACTCCGTAATAAATCAGACGGTGAGTATTAGATACCATTTATATAAAATTAAAAAGTGCGATATTTTTATAGTTCTATAATATATATATATATATATATATATATATATATATATATATATATATTAATTTGATATTAAAATAAATTGCCTTTTAAAACCAAATTTTATTTTACCAGTACTGCCAATAATTCTCAATGTTATTGAACTAATTTGCAAGATTCTAATAGCTCTGGGTATTTTAATCTATTTATAAAATGGACCTAATATTATGTAAATGTATACAAGGTGGTCTATTTAAAAAGAGAAATTTTATATTTGTGAATACTAATTTAATTGTATAATAATTAACGGAAATAATAAAATAATGTCGACTAATATGACCTAGTCAAATTTTTTAATTAATTTATTATAGTCTAAACTACTTGAAAAGAAAACTTTAAACAATTTTAATCTTATAATATATTCTCTCACATTACCTAAAATTTCAAAGGAAAATGTTGATATAATCCTGAAGGACTGTTCGTGTAGGACTTTATGTTGTACCATACACTTGGCATTATCCAGAAAAATTACTGTTACAAGTCATTTATTTTGTTTTGTGTGTTTAGTAATACTGAATTGTTGAATTATTTTTCTCCAAAAAAAAATCAGTAGACCCAAATTAAATTATTGATTATCTTCTAGAATGATTTTTTTTAAATATATCAAGGTAACATTTTTTGGTTTTTGTGAGTTACGTGAAGATAAATTTGATTAAATTAATAAGCACTAAAAACCGAAGAAAGGTTTTTAGTGCTTATTAATTTAAGGTATCATTTGTATGGTACTATGTAAAAAGCAGGTTGCTTAGGAATAATTCCTATTTATATTTTAATTTTATAAAATTAGTCCTTAAAGAATAGTTTCGAAGTCAAAATAACACTTGATAAAGACCTGCAAAATGTAAACTATAATTGTGTGTACAGGAAACGTATTTATATTTATTGTATACAATAAATTATGGAACAAACATTGAAAAGTGTTTCATTTTCTTATTAAAATGAACTATCACCATGATCTCTATTGGAGTCAAAATAAATAAACAAAGAAGAAAAATAAATATATTTTAATATAACTGTGGAACATATGTGTGTATTGTCATATATCGCGCACCGGAAAATAGGAAAATTATTTGACAAACTAATCATAAGAAACATAATTTACTCGTAAACGTTAAACATATAATTAAAACTCCAACATGTGTTACAGGCAAAGTCAAACAAGTACATAATAAACAAACATGGAGTAAGTATTTTAAACGACTATGTTTGATCCACATATTTCATATCTAGATAAAATTGAATTTTGAAATATTATGGAAATATAATTGATAATTATGTATGCTATTTAAAATTTAATGCTAATTCTAAAAACATTTATAATTTGGATAACACATTTTCAAAAGAAAAGATCAGCAAATTGTAAAGAGTTTTGTCATAAGAGAGAACGACAGTATAATAAAATACAACTTGCGAAATTTGTAAATAAGGTAGATATAAATAAATACCGAAAACTTTTAATATAATCAAACTGAAATCTAATCTATTGTTCTATAAAGAATAAATTAAAAACTTCTATATTCGAGCCAGAATTTTCCTCAGAGATTTATTATAAAATAAAATAACACTGAGTTTATTCCTTACTTCACTTATTTATAACATATCGCCGTGTTACTTTAAAGGTCAATTGTCAGGTGGATATGATGCAATGCTAAACTATTAAAAGCATATGTAAATATTCTGATATATTATAATATCTATTTATTTATCTATTTCATATATATTTAGTTTAAAAAATTGAGTGTCTGTAACCAGGAACAAACATTTAGGTATATAAAAAATATGATCCAAATGGTCTGGATAGCTATGAACCTGTAATACAATTATGCGTGTAGAATAGGTTATTAACGTTTCGAAATGTTTTGTATCAAAAATATTGAAAGTGTAGCCTATGCTGACGACACTAACATTTTAATCTCTTAAAAATACGCCAAAACACTAACATATTAATATTATAAAAACTTAAAAACTCTGAAATATTTTTAAATAACAATAAACTTATTCATGTATACAAAACATATATTATTACAGTTTTACCAAGGAAAAATGTTTTGATTTGACTTTATCAATGTTAATAGGAAGGAGTTTCAAATAGTTGAAAACGCAAAATTTCTTCAAATTTCGCTTGATAAACGAGTAAATTGGGTCTGTCACTATAGGAAATTATTTTTTAAATTAAATATCACTTATTAAAATTATAGTAGTATAAAGTGTTAACAAGTAACAGCCTCATAAATCCATCGTTGCTGTATTTATGTAAGTTCGGTTAATCCCCTCTCTGTCAGTTTTGTTTGGCTCCTTGTCATTGGGCGTCTTGTTGTGTTTCTTTCTTGTTTTTTTTGGTGTTTCTGTCTCGTTCTAATGTAGTGCTGATGTTTGTTCGACGTTTGTGGAATTGTGTTATGGGTGATTCGGTTACATAAACTTACATAAATACAGCAACGATCGGAGCAGCAAATCAGTAATTCCTTGCGAATATACCAGAAGATGATGGCAGCGAGACCATCGAAACGTCGTATTCCCAAAATACAATCCACGCGGACAAATACCCGAAAACCACACACCACATACCACACCCGCGAAAACCTCAAACTAAACACACATATATATATAAATTATATTTTCGTGGTCGAACTTTGAGTTTTTAAAAACTGTTTATTTCCGAATTCTATAGTACATTTAGCGATTTAGATTAGACTTGTTATAATTAATTGTTACATTTGGATAATAACACAATAATAATGATGATGATGCCGACCGGCGTAGTAACGACTCGAATTATGATCTAACTATTTATTGAATTGAATTAATGCTACTCCTATTTATATAAT
Organism: Ontholestes murinus; assembly: GCA_963969525.1. NCBI lineage: Eukaryota > Metazoa > Arthropoda > Insecta > Coleoptera > Staphylinidae > Ontholestes > Ontholestes murinus. Next base: position 40,643,481 of record OZ018389.1, on the reverse strand, counting down.
TATAAAACTAACAGCTAAGCGTAAGAACATCTGGCGGAAATTAGATAAGCATAAAATAAGCAACTAAACATAATATAAGAATATACATAATTGAATAATGAAATTAATTTATTATAAACAATGGATTGTCTTTTGTGGACGACAGGTAACTCCTCCCTCCTTAGATTCGACTCGTAGGGGAAGAATCGATAGCGTTTCCGGGGATGAAGTATTTTCGTCTAAGATATTTGGACACTAAGGTCACTGCACTCGCGAAAATTAGGAAGTATAGAAAGAGCGTCCATGCACTGGGTTTTAGGGGAATCACTTGTTCCGGCACTATATAGTTTTGGGCAAACACAGGGATGTCGTCCAATTTTAGTCTTTTCAGCTGAACAGAAAAGTTTTTCACATTAAAATTGTCTAAGAGTGGCTTCACTGCTCTGATGAGGACGGGGCTTCCGAAAGTTTCCTCGATTTTCGGTATTATGTAGTTCCGAAAGGTCAGGTCACATTTGTCGGGCTGGATCAGGAAAATCCCTTGAAGGTTCCGTGATTCTTCTCGGTCAGGACAGGTGATCTTAATTCCTTCACTTGTGGTAAATACAGAAAGGAATTGATTGGTATCGGGCACTTTCTCCAGGTGGTTATTTTGGATTTCTAATTTTGTGAATTTACAATTTTTGCTCGATCCATTCTTTAGTAGTTCGGTTTCGCAGTCTGCTTTATAGTTGATAAGCAGATTATCACTGCATTGATATCGTTGATTAACGCCCAAACACATATCATTTAGAGGCAAAACTTTAGAGTCTACTTTCGACTTGAGTAACGTTTTAACATTCGGAATGATAGTAAAATATTCGGACTCATGTTTTAACGGAATGGGATACATTGTGTAGAGGTCAAAAGATTGTTCGTAATTGATAGGCAAGGACAAGAAGTAATGAATTTTCGTTTCTTCGATTTTACAATTAATTGTTATTATTGATTCAAAGTCTAATATATTTTCCGATTTTAGTTCAAAAGGTAACATTTCGTTGTAATGAATAGAGATTTTACGTAATTCTTCAAATAAATCTTGAGGCCTTATTATATCCGGGTTTAGAACCTTTAATTTACAGAAGGTTAACGAATTCAAAATTCTTTGTAATACATTTCCAATTATGCCGAAAAGTAAGGCGAGTTGATTGTATAGGTCTTTCACAAACAGAACGTGTTGGTGGTCAATAGTTTCTTTATAAATTGAATGTAATTGTAATATTCTAGATCGTAATAAATTTTGGTTGTGAGCAATATTTTGTAGTGTTGTATTAAAATTTTGAATAATTTTGGTACTAACGCTGTATCCAAATTTGAGTTGATTTTGTAAGTTATTTTGATTATTTGCCAAATGTCTCAAGATTTCATCAATTCTTTTACTATCACGGGCATCCATGTTTCCGCTAATGGTTTTAATTATTGTGCCTAAGCCGTCGATTAGACCTCTTTTTATACGTTTTGGTTTAACACTCAGTTGTATCGTTTCAATTTTAGCGATTATGTCATTCCGGGAGTAATTCAATATTTTTTCGTAATTTTGAAATTCTCTTTTAAATTCAGATACGTTACTCATGGTTCTTCTCAGAAACTCATATTGAAAATTTAATCTATCTACTTCTTCATAAATATTATTCAAATCATAATGATGTACAAATGTGTGTTTCGTTTTTTCTAATTTGGCTAATCCTAGTTTGATGGGTAATAACCCTACATTTTCCGTAATATTTCTGATTTGAAAGGAAGTCACAGAAGTGACGAAGAGTAGCCTGCAATTGATATAATTATATTAGTATTTTTGAAGTTCCTGGTTCCGAATCATCTATTTTCGGTTCACCGAGATAAATATTTATTTTTATATTGGAATTTTGAAAAATGTACTTTATCATTGTTTTTACGGTTTCATAATTTAATTTATCAAGGCCGCAGCCTAATTTTGGAATTGCTAGCTTAGTTATTTGTTTATCTAAACAGAACCGTTTTAAATTAATTAAAGTTTGAAAAAGGCATTTTATAGTTGGTTTGTCGAAATAATTTGGTTTTGTTATTAAGTAAAGAATATGTCTATCATCTTCTTTTAAGTAAACTAACGAATATAATTGTGGGTTTTGTTTGTAGAGTTCTCGACCACGTCCAAATCTTAATTTGAAATCTTGTGCTATGCCTGCATTCATTTTAAGATCTTGGCTTACACAATGCGCAAGTGAAAAGTCTAATGGGGCTTGAAATAGGTTATCATTTACTTCTATGACGTTTTCGTTTTTTATGATTACTTTATTTTTTAATTGGTCAATGAAATTATCAAAATTTAGAATATTTAGAGAATTCGATTTTTTGATCCTAGGTCTCTTAACGTTTGACAAGTGGACTTTGCTTACTTGATTGTGATGTGTGGTTTCTATTTCTGCCGTTCTATAATTAGGATTTACAATTTTAATCTTCTCTTTTTTATATTTATTTTTGGTCTTTGCTTGTTTTTGTTTGTTCTTAATAAAAATATCTTCGGGAATTTGGGGAACCTCTTCACGGGTTACATTACGTTTTTCAATAGCTTGACTTTTATTTAAATTAATAGTTTCATTAATCTTTTCATATAATAATTTTACTTTATTTCTATACACTTGAACATAATTATTTATAAGGATAGTTTCTAAATTAACGTCTAACATTGATTTATTGTCTATGTGTCCAGAAATAATTTCAGAGGGTTTTAGTTTAGTGGTGGAGTGTATAGAGTTGTTATAAGCGAGGATGGCATAAAGGACTTTAATTTCGATGGGTTCATTTTTGAATAAGGTTTGATTATTTAACAGTCTTATATGTTCGATTATTGTCGAATGTACACGTTCGACAATTCCGTTGGATTCGGGGTGTTGTGAGCTGATAAAGTGCAATTTGATTTTGTGTACTTCCAGGAGTTCCCTAATTACTGTATTTTTAAACTCAAGATGATTATCTGAAACGATTAGGTCCGGGATGCCATGATGGCAGAAGAATTTAATTAGATTTGTTGCTATTTCAATGGCTTGGTATGAATTTAGTTTATATAATTGAGTATATTTTGAGAATGAATCGATGATGGTAAGGAATTTTATATTTTCTAGTGCGATACAATCTATATGGACTATTTCAAATGGTCTCATGGCTGTAGGAGTATTACTGAATTTTAATTTTAGGGGTTTTCGATCATATTTTGAGACTAAGCAAACTTCACAGTTATTTATGTAATCTTGAATAGACTTTCTCATGCTAGGCCAATAGTATATTCTTTTTAGTTTTGATTCAGTTTCGTCAATTCCACGGTGGTTGGTTTTACCCTCGTGATAATTTTGGATGATTTCTAACATATCGTTATGGTCTTCAATATCCGTAAGAAAGTTATTGCATTTTGTCATTTTTATCTCAGAATTTTTGAAATATTTTTGGAGGACACTACTAAACCTTTCATATATTGGGCTCTTGAAATATAAGTAGTAATTTACTTTGGGTACAATATATTCTTTTATGAAGTCGATTATTTCATTAGCAAAATTGTTTTTCGAAAATTGAACATTGATTCTCATTTTTTTATTATTGAATAGATTAGTGATTTTTGGTCGAGATGGTGAATGCTCTACTTCTGTGATTATTATTTGATTGTCGCCTACGTTGACCGGTTTATCCGAAATGGGTATATTTACTATTGGGTGTTCTAAGCTGGAATGTATGGTCGCGCCATCATTTTCGTCAATATGTACGTGCGTGTTTTCTGTGGGTTCTACTATTAGGGATGATGGATTATCATCAAAAATTTGGTTTAACGGTTCGTTTTTTAAATCTTCAAAATTTTTTAAATAGTTTTCAAGGTTGGGTGCATATTCTTCATTAATATTTAATTCAATTCGGGACAAAGCATCTGCATTTCTATTTAATGTTCCTTTTTTATAAACGATAGTATAGTCAAATTCGGAGAGTTTAAGTCTCCACCTAACTAATTTCGAATTAGGTTCCTTAATGGACATCAACCATTGGAGTGGCCTGTGGTCTGTTACAATTTGAAATTTTCGTCCGAATAAATAAGGGCGGAAGTACTTTACGGCCCAAACTATCGCGAGTAACTCTTTTTCTATGGTTGAATAGCGGGTTTCCGAATCGTTAAGCGTTCTACTAGCGTACGCGATGGGTAAGTCTGACCCAATGTTGCCTTGAGACAGTACGGCACCAAGAGCTTGGTTGCTAGCGTCTGTCGTTAAAATAAACGGTCGAGAAAAGTCGGGGTACTGTAGTAAGGGTTGGTTGGTTAAAATGTTTTTACACAAGTTAAAGCAATTTTGATAATCGGAATTATTTACGTCAATGGTTGCATTCTTTTTGAGACATTTTGTCATGGGTTTGGTCAGTTCGGCAAAGTTTTTTATAAATTTCCTGTAATACCCTAAAAGTCCAAGGAAGCCTTTGATCTGTTTTGGAGTCTTTGGAATGGGATAATTTTGAATAGCTATTATCTTATCTGGATTGGGCTTGACACCTTCTGGTGTAATTATGTGTCCTAAATATACGACTTCCTTTTTTAAAAATTCTGACTTGTCTAATTGAATTTTGAGATTCGCGTCTCTTAATCGATTAAAAACTTCTGTCAATTGATCTATGTGTTCTTGTAAGCTAGTGGAAAATACTATAATATCGTCCATGTAGACGAGACAATGTTTATTCTGGATACCTCTCAAAATATCGTCCATAACCCGTTGGAAAGTTGCAGGGGCATTTTTAAGCCCGAAAGGCATTCTTAAGAATTCGTAATGGCCATTTTCTGTATTAAATGCTGTTTTAGGAACGTCCCGTTCATCGATTTCGATTTGATGAAACCCTGAGGCCAAATCCAGGGTGGTAAAATATTGACATTTACCTAACTTGTCTAATAAGTCACTAATATTAGGAAGGGGATAACGGTCACCTACTGTTTTTTCGTTTAACTTTCTGTAATCGAAGACGACACGCCATTTCCGTTGGCCTGATGCGTCCATTTTTTTTGGAACAATCCAAAGAGGGGAAGACCATGGGCTATGTGATGGTCTTATAATATTTTGTTCTAACATATCATTTATTTGTCTGCTCACCTCGGCTTTGTGAATCTCCGGGTAGCGGTAAGTTTTTGTAAAGACCGGAACCTCATCGGTTGTAATAATTCTACGTTTTATTCTATTTGTAAAGGTTAGATCATTTTCTTTAGCATGAAAAATATCTGCGTATTTAAAAACTAATTTCTTAATTGCGGCTTTCTCTTCATCATTCATATGCCCTGATCTAATTAGAGAAAAGTCGAATTTAATTTTTTCAGCGTTGTACATATTAAAGTTACTATATTTATCGCATCTTGTGTTTAATTTACTATTTGTACCTTGTGGGTGTGACACCACATCATATTCGCTGACGGGTGACACCACGAAAGGTCTTTTGAGGGTTACTTCCCTATCTGAATCGGTTTTATTTACAACCGTACAAAATGCTTTACCATTTTTAACCGAAGTCACACATTCGGGGATTAAGAAATTCGTAACATTCATCCTAGGAATAACGACTTCGCCGTTCTTAATATTTTCTATATCTACTTCTAAAACTTGCTGGCTTTGGGCGAGCACTAATATTCGCTTAGGTACCGCCGGGACAGCTCAATGTTATAAGATTTATTATTGTTAATATTTTTATCATTAATTTTATCATTTTCATTAAAACGCGGTTCATTAAAATAAAGAAGTGGAATTTCATTACAAGGAGTTACTACTGTTTGATTTTTAAAGTTTATGCAAGCGTTAATTTTGGTCATGTTATCAACTCCTAACAAAATATCGAAGGCAGAATGAAAATCGAAGATGTAACATTTTAATTTTGATGCTTGTTTATTCTTAAATAATTTTTCAAGTGAGATGGTAACACTGTGTGTTCCTTGAGAAGTACCATGGGCACTAGAAACTTCGAAAGGGTCAATTTTAAATAAATTTTTGTTTAATTTTTTTGCTAACCGGGGATTAATAAAAGAGCGCGTACTACCGGAATCCATAATGATTTTCAGTTTATTTTCGGGATCTAAAATAAAGGGTAATGCGCTTGCATTATTGATAATTCCTAAAAATGTAACTGGTGTTTTCCCGAGGCTATCTATTCTAAAAAATTATCCGTACGTTTTTCATTATTTTCATTATTAATCATATTATTCTCATCAAGGTTGTAGAGCCTTGGTGTGTTGGTGTAGGTCGTGGAGACCGACATTGGCGTTGGCTCTGGTAGCCTTTGTGAAATTTGCTGAGGCGGTTGATTGAAATTGGAATTAAATTGATTATAATTTCTTTGCATATTAGGATTATAATTATTATCGAACCTTGGACGTTTATTTGGAGAATAATTATTACTAAATGGCTTATTAAATTTTTGAGGTTTACCGAATACTTGTCTATTAGTCGGAAACTGTTGTTGCGGTTGTGATCGAAATTGAAGATTGACTGGCTGACTTGGAAAATGCTGTTGATTCCGAGTTTGATTGTTTTGTCTGTTATTAAAATTTCGGAAATTTGATCGTTGGAAATTTTGTCTGTTAAAATTATTATTGCGATTAAAGTTATTATTATTATTGAAATTGAAAACATTAACAGGTTCAAGAGAATTTTGGAAATTGTTTTCCTCTATGAGATAATTAATAGCTTCTTCGAGTGTTGCCGGGTCGCGTAATCTTATAACGCTCTGAATATTACCGCGAATGCCACGGAGAAAAGTTTTTAACGCCAACTCATCGTAACTATTTATATGCACGCGTTTTGTCGCGTCTGGCATGTCTATAGCGGACAAGGAATTAATTTTTAAAACTAGCCTACTTCGCAAAACTTGAATTCGTTCGCCGAAATCGAGATACTTCTCATTTTTTAGTGGTTTCAAATTGATTAAATCTTGTACTAGACAATCATAACTACGAAGGTCGCCAAACCTTTGTCTAAGGTGGTTCCTAATTTCTGGCCACGTATTTAGTTCTGTGCGCGAACCTATTGCAATCAACGCGCGATCTTTTAGTTTACTTACAATTGCGTTTATTAAATAAGTATTTATCAGTTCATTATTTAAAGGCCTAAACTGGGCTAATACGGCTTCACACCGTGAAATGAAAATTTCTACTAATTCGTTACTTCCATCGAAGGAAGGGATTGTGTCAACGTTCAGTTTGAGTAAATGATAATTAACGTTTTCCATTTCGTTTAAATTTAAGTTATCGACTTTATTAATTAATTCGTCTATAAGAAAATTTACGGGAGAATGTACGCGGGTTGGAGAAAGTATTATGGGAGAAAAACTTGAGTCTGAATCCGAATCACTGTAGTACATAAAATATCGCGAAACAAAAGCCTCTAAAAAAGATGTGTCTTACCACGGGATGATCACTCTGTCCATCTGCCTGATATGCCCTCAGGGATGCTGTGGAACTGGTGATGCCGTCTCTCGATGCTGCTGCCCTTGGAGCTGTGTTCTTCGGTGTCTGGAAGACCCCTTGGTGCGGAAGCGACGGAGATGATGTAGGTTTCTTTCCAATTAATCGTTGAAACGAAAGGAGCTTGATATTCGCTCAGGCCCTCTTTGGAAAAATCCTACCGACTGCGCCAATTATATTTTCGTGGTCGAACTTTGAGTTTTTAAAAACTGTTTATTTCCGAATTCTATAGTACATTTAGCGATTTAGATTAGACTTGTTATAATTAATTGTTACATTTGGATAATAACACAATAATAATGATGATGATGCCGACCAGCGTAGTAACGACTCGAATTATGATCTAACTATTTATTGAATTGAATTAATGCTACTCCTATTTATATAATTATAAAACTAACAGCTAAGCGTAAGAACATCTGGCGGAAATTAGATAAGCATAAAATAAGCAACTAAACATAATATAAGAATATACATAATTGAATAATGAAATTAATTTATTATAAACAATGGATTGTCTTTTGTGGACGACAGGTAACTTATATATATACAGGGTGGGCCTCGAATAACGACCATTAAAAGTTTACGGGGTTCCTGCAAGAGGAAAAATCTGAAAAAATTCAACATTGTACGGTTGATTGCGATCTCCTCCTGGAAAATATTTTTGACTTTCTATCACTTCCGGTTGTACCGGAAATGGCTACCAACTTTGTTATTTTAAATGGAACATACTGTATATTATTTTATTTTTAAATTCCTTGTTCGATTGCCTACCTCTCCATATGAGTTTATGTCCACTTAACTTTTACAGTTTTTGATTTAAAAATTTATTTGTCAAATATTGACCTCAAATAGGCGTTTAGAAAAATGCCTATAACTTCTAGTAGGTACAAGATAGACACACGAGCGGCATCTTGTATTGTACCTAATGGATTCCTCTACAAAGGAAAAAAATTGACATGTGTCAATTTTGACAGTTGGTATTTCAACAATATCAATATTTCAGCGCCTACTTAAAAACATCATATTTCAATTTTTTCAAATGGAATGACCAATATTTTATCTCATAGTGTTATTCGCAAGACCTTTTGCTACAAACAAGTATTATACATCCCTATATTTAGAGCCAGTAGTTTTTGAGTTATTTCGAAATTAGTTTCCTCTCAGAATTTTTATTTGAATGATTCCTGTTCTATTTACACGGGCACTATAGTAGGCTTCTGTCAATATTTGTTGAATCCAACGTATTAATATTTGTGTACGCTTCTTTCGAGTAATAATAAAATGAATACCTATACCAATAAAGAAATTATGAATTTATTTGTCATATATGGCCAGTGCAACAGAGAGAACTTGCAAAACTTTCAACGAAACTTATCCACACTTACCGCCGATGGATAGAAAGAAGTTTCGAAGACTGGAGTCAATTTTTCTACTATTTGGAAAACAAAACGCAGAAAAAAATCAACCAAAGCTAATAACCGAGAATGAGGAAATTCAAGTAAATGTTTTGACTTATTTTCAAGCAAATCAACGCGCATCAGGTTTCTAGGAGGATTTGAGAGTAAGCAGAACCCCACTCCAAAGAATTTGGAAAATGTATCGGATGCATAATTATAAATATAAATTATTTTCTCAAGATGGTTAGAAATGGATTGATTTTTGTTAGTTGTTGTTGTTTAAAATTAATATAATTTGGACGAACGAATCAAGTTTATCTCATGAAGGTATTTTCAATAGAAAAACCAATCACATGTGTGTCAATTGAAAATCCACATATATCTTTGAGGTCGTATAAAAAATAAAGTTTATGCAAATGCCGACAATACCCGAGAAGAATTGGAAGAAAGGGTGCGAGCTGCATTCGCGGAATCTTAATTCAGAAAAAAATTGGTGAGCAACATAAGAGGGTAACGCAACACGTGCTACACAGTGTTTACATGTTAATGGTTATCATTTTGAACAATTGTTATAATTTTTTTTCTGACAACTTTTTTCAGTTCCTGCATTTAATTACTTATTTAAACATTATTTTATTCCAGTCTTCTTGCTTCCGTTTTATTTGTAAGTTGTAACTGGGGATAACTAATCATTTTAATAATATTCGGACGAATTTTTTGTAATTCGATTCAATAAATATTGACAGAAGCCTACTATAGTGCATGTGTGAATATAAGAGGAATTATTGAAATGTGAGAGGAAATAAATTTCGAAATAACTTAAAAACTACTGGCTCTAGATATAGTGATGTATAATACTTTTTTGTAGCAAATTGTCTTGCGAATCACCCTATAAGATAAAATATTGGTCATTCCATTTGAAAAAATTGAAATATGATGTTTTTAAGTGGGCGCTGAAATATTGATATTTTTGAAATACCAACTGTCAAAATTGACACATGTCAATTTTTTTCCGTTGTAAAGGACTCGATTAGGTACAAAAAAAGATGCCGCACGTGTGTCTATCTTGTACCTATTAGAAGTTATAGGCATTTTTCTAAACGCCTATTTGAGGTCAATATTTGAAAAATAAATTTTTAAATCAATACTGTAAAAGTTAAGTTGACATAAACCCATATGGAGAGGTAGGCAATTGAACAAGGAATTTAAAAATAAAATAATATACAGTATGTTCCATTTAAAATAACAAAGTTGGTTTTCGCTACAACCGGAAGTGATAGAAAGTCAAAAATATTTTCTATGAGGAGATCGCAATCAACCGTACAATGTTGATTTTTTTCAGATTTTTCCTCCTGCAGGAACCCCGTAAACTTTTAATGGTCGTTATTCGTGGCCCACCCTGTATATATAGCTTTGAACAGAGGTATGAAGTAGATTATCGAACCATTAGTTAAATCAAAATTCTAGTACCTTTTAGAATTATTCCTTGGAAAGTAAGCATACACTGCCCGAAATTGATATCTAATTTTCTCGTGACAAAACCATACGAGATGGGAAACATAAGGAGAGGTAAAATTTCTTAATGAACTAAGTTTTTAAATATTTTTTTTATATGCCAATGGAAACGAGTTGTAAATAATCCATCAACGAGTAGTATAATCCAGACATAATTTTCTCTGATATCACTGGCGGCACATTATCAATCGTCCTGGAAAACAGTCGAAAATGAAAGAAAAATGGAAGAAAAGCTTCAGAGCACTCAAGGAAAATTATATTTCAATCTTGAAAGAAAAATTCGAAGCGCAGTACAACACGATAATCAGCTCTTATTCGCGAAGTAGTTATTTCTAACAATAGGCGAATGTAGAATAGAACATCTTAATTTATTTCGTTAGCTTTGTGGTATATCTTAAGTTTACAGAAATTAACATATTTAAATTATTCCTTTAATCTAGAATTATCAAAGTGCAATAATCATCAGAAAACCGAATTTAACAAAAAGAAAAGAAATTTTTCTAATTTTCTATATTTGCTTATAATTGTGTAAATATTTTAATTGGGTATACAGAAAAAAGTACGTTAAAAGATCTACAGTCAATAAAATATAAATAATAGATTTTTTATGAATATGAATTAGGCATTTAATTTATTTGAAATAATTACATAAAATAATAAATTTTTTAGAAACTTTTTTGAAATGTATTTAAAGTATTAATACAAAGATTTTATATTAACTTCTATCCCAAGTACAAATATAGTATATCAATATTTTTTAAATATTTTTAATTTGTGCGTAGATATTCGAAGTTATTAATCATGTTTATATTACGGAAGTGATTCAAAATCCCGTTTATTCCTGCTTAAAGCGATAAATTCTTTCGCTTTGATGGTGTAAAAGTGATGGCCCGCTCGTTTTTTCTGTTTAAATATTCCAGCTTTATACTGAATAGCTGGATATACCATTCTATATAATATAATATATATTCTGGAGAATATAAAGGGCATCGCCATTGGGGTTTCCATAGGTTTGCGCGTTATACGACTTTCACTGTGTATATATACATCGTTCCATAATAACACTTTGGCCTCTCTTTCCTCCGTCGTTATGATTTTAGTATGAGCACATATCATATTATTTCCATCACATCTTACCGTTGCCATAAAACTGACACTGTCGCCGTGTTATTTATACGAGAACTAACTTTTAATGATGTTATAAGCTACGCTATTTTTGTTTCTTGTTATTTAAATACTTAAAAGAAATAACAATTTTGACTTAAATCGCATTAAGTGCGTAACTTTTATCGTATTAAGGGCATAGCTTTACTGACAAGCTGTGTGATTGCCTTACGTAATGATTTCGTGTCGTGTGTAAAAAAAAGATAACAGCACAAAAATACGTTACGTCACACTTAATGCGAATAACGTATTCGCAAGTGAGTCAGTGCGGATTCGTTTTGGTATTGAAAAATGTTAGAAATATAATGAAAGTTTATCTACGACTGTTGTCGATTGTTTATTTTTTATTAAATGCTTGAGCAAACTTAGAGAAGTTGTCAACTATCAGCAATATTTTATTATTTTGCTTGATTTCCAGTAAATGAATATTTATATATTCAAATGGTATATTGGGTGTCTCATGTGTAACTAATGGGTAATCTAAATTTTTTCAGTTTGTTTTCATTTTATAATATGTATAGTATGATTTAATAAAGTTTTCTAAAAATTTTCCAAATATATCGATCTCTAATAATTAGAAAAAACACGAAAATATTTTCGTAAAATCTACAACAAGTGAGTTTTATTAAGACTACAAGAACAAATCACTTTTGAAACAAGTACTTCTCTAGCTAATACTTCCACAGACATTGAATAAAACAAAAGTAATTTGCTTGTTACAAAATAGCAAGGCTATAAAAGCAACACTAGTTTGAACGTATTTCTTTCTGTAAAATGAACTAAAAATTATTGAATGTACGTTAAATAGTTTGTGAGTGACTATACTATGATAATTTAGAAGAAGACATGAATTTAGGTTGATTTAATTAAAAATAAATAAGGAAGAGCAATTAAATAATTCAATACTCAATTTTATAACCATCTGTAGACACGTGTTTCGATATTTTAATCTCTTCAGTACAGCTTTATTATAAAATTGATTTCAAACATAAATATAAACGTTTACTAAAGTAATGTTTCAAAAGTGATTTGTTCTTGTAGTCTTAATAAGACTCATTTGTTGTAGATTTTACGAAAATATTTTCGTGTTTTATCTAATTATTAGTGAATTTTCTACAACGTAAAGGAGTTATATATTTTTAATATCGATCTCTTATTCTTGTTGTGTAAATTTATTTAATTCTTTATTTCTGTATATGTAACTTATTATTCCAGTTAATGGAAGATGTTTTATATTGTTTAAATAATAATTATTTGGTGGTAATTGATCTTTTATATTATATAAAATTCTTAGAGTTGTTTAGTTGTTAGAAATTCTGTTAAAATTAACATTTGATTTTCGGGGTTTTGACAAGTATCTTTAACTAATGTTTGTGGGTGAGGTATATCTTTTTTCAATTGTGGGAATAAAACTTATAATGTCGTTGTATCTGACAAATATTACATAGTCATTTGTTTCTTTCGTTAAAATTAAATTCAGATTTATTTTGTTTTTCAATTATAAAGTTTTCGTATTCTTCTTTCAATAAATTTGATGAAGTATGATATGTTACATAGATTTATTATCAGTTAATTCATATTCATCTTCTGATATGTCGGAATTATTTGAAACTGTTAAAGGGTTTAATTTTATACTTGACAATGCATTTTGATTATATTTTCCGGGTTTATGAATTATTTCGTAATCATATTCTGATAAAAGTAATTTCCATCTGACTAAACGTAAACTGGATACTTTACTGAAAAAAGCTAAACAAGCAGTTTATGATTTGTAATATTTTAAATTTTCTGTCAAACAAATATGGTATCAAATGTTTATACTATTGCGAGTATATAGGTTATAGGTTAACCAGGGTATTAGTGAGGTGTGTTAGCCTCTCGTGAACAGATTTATTGTTCTACACTTAACTTTCTTGGGGGTGATACCGCTCACTTCTTCTTGGGAAAATCGTTCCCTACCGAAGTGTGAAAAGCGCTTGTGAACAATCGCGTCACAAGTGCATAATATGTGCTTGGTAGTTTCATCTGCCGAATCACATAGTCTGTAGTTTCTAGTTTCCTTTTTTGCCATTTTTTAGTATCGAAGGGCACAATGTTCTGTGAAAAGTCCGGTGAAAGTTCTTAGATCGTTCCTTGTGAGTTCAAGCACCGTGTGGCTGTGATCGAGTTTGATGATCGTTTTGATTGACGTAGGCCTGGTTATTGTTCCAGTGCTTGCGTCTTCTGTCCTCTTTCCATTTTTGCACCACCTCTCTTCTGTGCGCAAAACAGCTCTGATCCTATAGAGGTAGCATTTGGACCTCTTTTGTAAGTTCATCTGCCACTTCGTTGCCTTTAGGCTGTTGTTTACTCTACTACAGACGCAAACAATTTTTGCAAAGTTCAAATGATTTTAGACAATTTTTATCAAATCAAATTATGCCTTTCTTTAAAAGTTTAAAAGTGTTTTAGTAATTTTTTAATAATTATTTATGTATCTTCGAAAGGCCAAGGATGATTTAATTTCTGTTTGATTTTTTTGACTGGGAAAGTTTTGTATCGTTTCGATTTTCATTGTATTTGGTTTAACTCTTTCTTTTGTTACCAAGTGACCAATATATGCCACTTCTTTGCGTAAAAATACGCATTTACATGGTATAATCTTAATATTGTTCTTTTGTGAACGTTGAAAAAGTAAATTTAATATTTTTATGCGTTCTTTAGGAGTTGTTGAATAAACTATGATATCGTCCATGTGAATTAGACACATCTCATTTTGTGAACCTGTCATAATATTGTCCATTGCTCTTTGAAAAGTGGATAGTGAATTCTTCAAACCGAATTGCATCCTTAAGTATTCCAAATGACGGTTTCCTACTGAGAACATTATTTTAGGAATATCAGTTTTATTTACTTCAATCTGATGAAAGTCAGACGCTAGCGTAGAAAAATATTCGCACTTTCCGACTTTATTTAATAAATCTTCTACGTTTTCTAAAGGATAGTTGTTTCTTACTGTTACATCATGCATCTTTCTATAATCGATGACTATGCACCACTTTTGCTTATTGTTTGAATCAAACTTTGCGGAACAACCCATAAATGGTTGAATTATGTTTTCCTCCAACATTGAATTAATTTGTTTCTTTACTCATTCCTTATGAATTTTGTTTGTAAAGGGTATTGTATATTGGTTCTAATTGAACTGGAATTAATTTGAATGTTTGTTCATTTATTAGTATATTTAAAATTGTAGTAATTTATGTAATTTCAGGCATGTAACGACAATTAACAGTTATTTAATTCAATACGTGGGATGCTTTTGTACGAGGAGTAGTTGTTTTAACTTTTGATTGGTTACTTATATTTTCATAATACTGCAAATTAAATTGATTTGAATTTAATTTATACTTCTTATATAATGTTTTTGTAACTGTTTGAATTTCTAAAACTAAATTAGTAAATGATGTAGTACCATAACCCATTTTCTTTACTGCTTATACCAAAATTTTTAGTATAGTTTTTTTTCTCTAAAATTAACTAGCAAAATATGTTTTACTTCAACTTTATTTTTCGATAACAATCATTTTGAAGTTACATAATACCGACCAGTATTTATTGTATATCTTTGAGGCATAAGATTATTGTTTGAATTTTGAAAGATGACACCAAAGCCACTCTGTGAAGTATAATTTGACATGCATGTATTATTTCCTGATACAATCTGTGTACTAGCTGTCAAAGGATTTTACCAGAACGAATGTTATTAAATATTATGGTATTAAATTTGCACCAAGCACGAACTTGACAGTCAGTGGAGCTAACTATAAACGTAGTCTATACTAAGTTTCTGCACATATATTTCTGTCTTTTCTCACAACTAAAATGACGGCCGTTCTTGCTTTTAAAATTCATAGTCAATATTAGAGTCAAATGAAAGATTATACATATTAACATATGATCTATGTACAGCACATTTTATTTGAAAATAAAACTGTAAATGTAATAATCAAATGTAGGTGTAAAAATATAAAATTGGTGACGTTTAATTACAATATTTAATTTATTAGTGAATTATTAGGTTTGTTTATTTGGCTTATATTGCATTTTGTGGGAAAATATAAATACATATAGACAGAAAGACCTCTGGTCGATAGCATTTTGACGAACTAATTCACTAACACATCATCCATTATTTATTATTTAAATGCAAATATGTATAGTTTGTCAATAAAAATGTGTATTATTTATTTATTATAAATACATATAAATTTAATAGATATTGGTGAATTATTATTTAATGAATATCTCAGTTAATAATATTTGTTTAAAAACGATATTTTAGTTATTCAGCCCTATAATTCTCTCCACTGAGATGTTTGTAGTTATGAGTGAAAGATTATTATAATTATAATAAGTTCATTTTACGCTCAAGGTTATTTCCTTCTACAAAAACAATATTGGCTAAAATTTTCTCAAAACAAAGTATATAATAATATTGCAATTTGTTAACATTGTATATAGGATTTAGGATTTTTTGATTCACTTGATATATCTCTCTGCAGTCCAATATTAATAAAAATTATATAAATTATAGGAAATTAGTTAAAAATTCATTATATTGGTTTCACTTTACCTTTTATTTCATTATATCATGGTATAAAATAAAGTGAAACGAACAATGTGAAAAAATTTATGTTCTCAAATTAATTTTATGAAATGAGTTTAATTCAACTGTAAAATAAAATAAAACCACAGAAATAATAGAGAACAGGAAAGACAAGCTTATTTTGAAAATGTTAGATATAATGGATTGTTAAAATAAATTTCATTCCAGGACGTAATAAATAGAATAAATAGTTTAGAATTGAAACTGTGCAATAATAAATGTGTTTAAGTTATTTTTATCATTAGTTATTTGGTTTTGTCTTGGTCTTGGACCTTTTTAAATTTAATTAAAGTAATATTGGACTATCCTTTCTTTCAACAAATATATTATAGAAAGTTCATAGAATGAACAAAATGAAAAAATAAAAAAACATATATCTATTACCATATTATGAAATTGAATAATGAACTCCTAACTTTGGATATACTGATTTCTATAAATGTCTTGACATGTTTTTTTCTAAAATTAATTTGGTCTATACTTTTGAAATTAATACAGTTTTTAGATAATATTGAAAATAATATGTATTCGGACCAAATATAGAGAAAACAAATAACATTTTATTTATTTATTAGATCTGCGTTCAATTTAAGGCAACAAATATATATTTAGATAGCCATTATTTTAATAAATAATTCATATTTGATATTGAGATACATTTTTAAGAAATTATTAGTTAACGTAATTTTAATGTTTAGTTGAATTAATAAATGGATATAATTGGTTAGATAATTAGAAAAAATATTGTACCATAATTTAACATCGAGTAATAAATCGACTTGTAAATATGGTCAGCTATTTTTATTTAGAATGTAAAATAATTTGAATTCGACTCGCTTGCTAGTTGCCATACTGTGCAGACGTACGCTCCAGAGTTTTCTATACCCGTTTGTATTCAACGTCATCTATCTTGTGTATTACAAAGTGTAATTGTACTAATAGTGGTAATTCCACACTGAAGAAACGTGGAAGAGGAAGGCCCCGCCATTCCGAATCAGACAGCTCGGCTTACACATCGCCATCCGAGGTAATTAAACAACAATTAAAAAAAACACACAATAAGCAAATCACTGCCACAACATCTAACACCAACACCACGAACGAACCCACCCCTCCGATACACACAAAAACAAAATACAGACACGCCTTCACCTTTAACACGACACACGAGTTAACTCGAATTCAAATGACCCAAATATGGCATAATCACCAATTCGACAGAACAGCAGTAATTTTCAAAACAAAACACGGGTTTATAATCAAGCCCAATGCCAAGAAACAGAAAATACTAAATAAACTAAACGCACTTTACGCAGAAAAATATATCACGAAACACTCGGTCGTGGCCTCTACTGCGGCCCCAGAAAAACGCGAGCATCGTACCGCTGTATCATAAAATCGGTAGAGTTGAAAATCAATGAACAAACAATTAGTGATGAACTCAATAAAATGGGAATTATCCACCGCTACTGTAAACGCGTAATTGCACGCGCCACCAACGAAAAAACTAGGATGATAAGAATCATCACAGCGTCACACGAAGCTTACAGTATCTTGCTAAAACGTCAATTCCCCTAAATGTGTAGGGTTTATCCCGTTGTTGAAAACATCGCCCCCGCAACAATACACGTACCGTGCAATAGATGTAACAGATTTATGCACACAACAAATGATTGTACGAGTGAAATTAAGTGTACCAAATGTCTCGGCCCTAACACCACAGCAAAGCCCATCGAAGGAATACCAAACATCCGAATACAACTTACTAACAAAAAATAAACAAGCCTTCAGCTACCGACAGAGTACAACTTAAAAAAAATTGCGCAGGAGATGCATTGACTTATACAGTTTCGACACTTTGCTTTATTTTCTGGTAACAGAATGTCCATCGTCATGTTTAACCTGAAATTCCCTGAAAATACCCCAATTGTAGAACCAACAGCAGGAGTAACCACAAATATACTGGTAAGCTATGGCTAATTTACGTTTCATATACTCAAACATTAATGAAACATTAAATCATTAAATAAATCTCATCTCCTATTCAATTATTTATCAAAACCCAATCCAAGGAAACCTTCTCGTTGAAACAAAAACTAAATACCCATTTAATTTTAATAATTGGAAAAGCCTGCAAATTCCTTCAACACTCAGTAATGCATATCAACGAGGAGAATCCATCGCATCCTTCCACCCGTCTATTCCCTTTGGTAAAGCCAACCCCCTCGTATAAATAATCCCCTAAATGAATTCCTTTACACTTTCTATTAACAATATAAGCCTTCATATGTTGTATTCTACCATTGACAATACAATTTTTTACAAAGGTTTCATTGTATGATTATACATTAATTATTGGTGATTTTAACGTCAATAGCAGAAAATCCCGACATATCCATAACTTTTGTTTCAATTCCAATTTCCTTCAAATCTAAACACCTCCAATTTTCATAATGAACGAATCCCAATCAACTACACCTAGTACACCTGATATTATCCTTTGCACATCAAACATCCGCCCACTTATTCATTCCATTTTACAAATTCTCCGACCACTTACCCATCCAGTTTGACCTAAATACCCAATCCCTCATCCCCAATATATTTCCCATTATCAGAGTTGTAATATTGAGAAAGTAGCCGAGGACATAATGACAATATTTCAAAACGAACAAGACATAAACCCAACCATCATTTCAAATTTTAACCACTCCTTGTCCCAATCAATTTCAATGCATACTCCAAAAATAAAAATTACATTAAATTCTACGACGACAGTTCAATTAGACAAAAATTCAATAAATTAAACAAAGAAATAAAAACATTAATTATGGAATTTAAAAATCACAAATGGCCCGAAACCTGCAATAAAATTAACAAAATTCAAGGCAATAAAAAAACTGACGAAATACAAAAAATCCGATTACACTAACAATATTGGAGACCCAACTGACGGTTCCATTTTGAATGACGATTAATCAATTGCAACAGCTTTTACGGGACAGTTAAAATGTACATTTAAACCATGAAATAATAATGGCTACGACGAGGACTTTTTTAATTTAGTAAATAAGTATTACGATTCATTTGACAAGTCTCCTTTACCACCTCCAAATGACGATTCAATAGACGAGACAAATTATTATTCAATATTACACTCTGGTAAAAATTACTCTTCTGGTCACGATAAAATTCCAATATTAATCCTCAAAAAACTACCCCATGAAATACATAGGTTTATTTAAAAAAATTTAATTACTGCCTCTCCCATTAATATTTCCCTCTCAAATGAAAAAAAAGGCTGTATTATTTGTATGCCCAGACCTGACAATGATACCACACTTGTTTCTAGCTTCCGCCCCATCACACTTCTTCCTGTAATTGGTAAACACTTTGAATCCCTCATCAAACAACTCCATTCCTGATTATTAGTTTGGTCAGTTTGGTTTTATCTCCAAAAAATCTACCACAATTCCTCTCCCAATCCTAACGTCCAATATACAAACTAATCACCTCGAAGGTCAAAAGTCAGCTATACTTTTTTTAGTTATACAAAAAGCATTCAATTCAGTTTGGCATATTGGACTCCTACATAAATGTTTTTTACTTAAAATCCCCCATCATTTAATCCTTATACACAACTTCCTATCCAATATATCCTGCCAAGTAAGAATTAAACAAACGCTTTCCCATTCCTTTCCAATCTTACAAGACGTCCCTCAAGGTTCTCCCATATCCCCATTCCTATACAGTATATTTTGTCATGACATTAGTAATCCTGATCCACATATTTTAACCCTTCACAATATTCCTTGCTTTTCGCCGATGACACCGTTCTTGTTTCCCATTCACCCTCCCTTCAAATCGCCCAACAATCCCTTTAACGCTCCTTCGACTCCATACAAGCTTGGTGCTCGAAATGGAGAATCAAAATTAATCCTTCCAAATCCCAACTATTCAACATCTACCACAAAATCACCCCACAATCTCCAACGATCCTTATCAATAATATTATTATTTATCTCACCTACACCTGCAAATATCTTGGAATCCTATTTGATTCAAAACTCTCCTTCAAACTCCATGCACAAACAATAAAAAACAAAATCAAAACCAGGGTTTGGCATTTTAGATCACTAACATATAAACACCAAGAAATATCTCCAACACATTTATATAAATCAATATGCACGCCCTTGTTAGATTATGGTGCAATCCTATTGACTCAAATCCGTCCATCAATCCTTCACCAACTCCAAGTTGCCGAAAGATCCGCCCTAAAAACCCTAACGAAACTCCGACACCCTGCCAACCCACTCTACAATCCCTCAAATGATCTTCTGTACGAAACCACCCAAATCCCACCCATTTGCCTAACTTATATTAAGCCTTAGTGTTAAATTTGCCAATAACCCTCACAACCAACCCTTGTTAACCAAATTCTCTATCCCCCGAAATTAAAGTGTCTTTTCTAAATATCAACATCCTCCCCTCATAATTCATCAATTCATTTGTGCGAATCATCAGGACAGTTCAGCTAGCTAGCAAAGGTACTTTTTTTTCTCTCACACTATTAAATTCAAGACAAGGCAGAAAGACGGCAGGTCTATAGCCCGGACGGACTAACACCATTTATTTGTTTTCATATTTGTTATTATTGTTATTATGTATCATGTTTTGTCCAATTAAAGATTATTGTATATATAATTTGAATTACCTTTAATATATATTTGAAATGAAAATATTATTTTTAAAATATTTTTTTCGAAAAAAATCACTTTTAGAGTTAGTTATAATATACTTAGTAAACTACGTCTTAATTAAAATTAAATTTTTTCTAGGCCCCTTTTTGCTGCGGCTGATTATTATTTCACCAATTGTGATTAAATTATGATAAACGACTCTACTTTTTTTTAGAAAAAGTTATTTCTGAAATACAAGTTGGCGCAAAAGTAATGTCACAGTTTGAATTGGCTACCATTTTGTTATAAATGAAAAAAGAAGAGCTCTGTTTTCATCAAGAATTTATTTGAAAGTGTAATATTGGTTACATTACTTGGAAAAAATTATTCGCTTAAATGGCCACCTCCCGAGCTGATGCATAATTGCGCTCGTTTTGCGGCATTTTTTATTGTTGCTTGCAAAAAAACTAGCTTCAAACTCGCTATTTCTTCTTCAATGTTATCTTTTAAGTCTTGCAAGGTTCGTTGTTTATTGAGGTAAACGCAAGATTTGAAAAAGAACCAAAGTCTGGTGCTGTTAGATCTGACGATCTGGACGGCCGGTTCAAATCCCCAGAAAAGCAAAAAAAATACGATGAAGAAATTCACGTTGCGTTAAAACAACAGACTTAAAATTTGTCAAATTAGCAGTAACAATAAATCCACGATCTTGAGGTGTGTATCACTCCATGGCTTGTTGACAACTAATTTACTATATATCTACATCATAAATGTCGAAGCATACTGACATTTGGCGCCATCTGAAAAAATGGCGGCCAATTCAAACTATGACATTACTTTTGCGCCACCTTGTATATATTTTACAATTTTGTGAATTTTATAAAAAATTACACATTGCTTCAAGTGCGCAAAAACAATTTTTGATAAGTAAGATTTTAGTTTATACTGATTTGATCATTATATGATATTGTACAACAAGCATCCATCAGTTTCTGAAGCAGCTTAGTATGTTTTGTTGGAATAATACTCTTCATGGAGCATTATTGAGAGAGAAACCTATACTTATGTTTCAGGAATATCAAAAGGTTTTAAAAACTTCTGGAAAACTTTATGAATTATATAAGTTTTGCGATTTATAATTTATTAACGCAGACTTTCTAAAAATAATGTAAATTATATGTAATATTTATAACATTAGTCTTAGGTAATAACAAAATTATCAGTGTGACTATTTGGGGTTGACGACTGGAGTCCAGAATAATGTTCAGTATCGTGGAAAAACTGTTTTTAATGTAGTTCCAACAAATTTACAAGTTACGAGCATATATCTTAATTTTACGAGGTTTGAATCCAATCTAACGGTCGGCCGGGGCGCGCGCCCTTCTTCCTTAACACCACCATTCGGGGTGGGAAAGGCGCGCGAGTTTTGGTTGATCGACTATCGATTGACTTTTTAAAAAGTAACTTTTTATTTCAGGAGCGTTGAATGAGAAATAATTCATGCGACAAATGCGACTAACAGATTTATTACTGACTTTGTTACAATTGTGGGGTGTATTTATAACCTAAGAGTTGATGACTCCGGAATTCCACGCAGATAGGGAACTGCACGTGTGTGGCCTTGGGAATCCGCCTTAACTCCTCCCTGGCGAAGTTCGAGCATGTAGGTTATCAGGAATGCGAGATTAAATGATGATGTTTTCCATTTTCGGGGTTCCTAGAGTTTTCTTTTTGTTTAGACGTAATTTCATGAAAATTCGGTAGATTAGAAAGGTTAATATTATGGTCACAATTATATATAGGATTATTGTCCAAACGCTAAGTTTATGTGTAATCACCGGCTCACTTATCATTTTATTTAATTCATACTTTTGTAAATCTAGTCCATGTTGAATATTATTAATTTCGCCCAAGTTAATTGCTTCTAGTTTCAATGGTTTGATGTTGAATTGTTTATTTAATTTTTGTTGATATTCGAAATTCAGTTTAGGGAGTTCAACTGCTTTGAAATTCGTTTTTGTGGTTTGATATGATTTAATTTTTGTTTTTCCAATACTAATTTCACATGATGTGTTTAATTCTAATAAGTACGTTCCTTTAAATAAAATGTTATCTTTATGTTTTTCGCATTTTTTCGTTGCAATTTTTTCGTTTGGAATTACTAATATCCATTTGTTATCTTCTAAATTTTGAATTTTCATAGTTTTGATGTTTGTTAGAATTTGATGACAATTGCTGGTATTTTTGGCGAGGCTTATCATTTGGATTTCGCATGGAGAATTGGTGTTTATTTCCTCATAATTATTGGGTTTGTAACACAAAAATTCTTCAGAGCGGGTTTCTTTACATGGATCGTTGGAATGCAAGTACGAATGCTCGTTAATGAGAAGATATTTGGATTGAGGAAATATCGTTTTAAATTCATTGTTGGATGGTGTAGGCAAGGGGTAAAGATGGAAATAGTTGTAGGTTTCTGGCTCCACGATTGGGATTTGGATTATAAATACGATTTGATTTCCTTTAATATAACTTTTAATTTTTGAGAGTTTTTCAAACTGCAGTATATTTTCTAATTTTGGTTCAAATGGCAATTTATTGTTGTTGATCTGTTTATTTATTAATTCCAATTCTTCTAGAAGTTCTTTAGGTTCCACTATTGAGTTATGGATAACATTCAATTTTGAAAAGGTGATCATGATTTCTAATTTTTCAAATATATTGTGTATTAATTGTAGTGATGTAATGATTTGGGATAATATTGTGTTAAATAGGTAAAATTCATACATATTTGTATTTTCTAAGTTTTTCGTTTTTATAGCTTGTTCCATTTGCAAAATACGATCTTCTAGTTTGTTTTGGTTATGTGCTAATTTTTGTGCAGTAGAATTAAAGTTTTCAATTGTCGAATGCAAGATTGAAATTTGATCTTTAATTATGGTTTTTATTTTACCTTCATTTTTTATTACGGTAGATATTGCAGTATCATACTTTTCAGCATCATTGTGATCAAGATTCCCAGTCAGGATTTTGATAATTGATCCTAGACCATCAATTAAACCTCGTTTTGTTCTTTTATTATTAGGATTAATTTGGTTTATTTCTTGAATTATTAACGTTTCTATATTAGTGATTACATTATATGAGTTATAGAGTTCTCTTTTATGCTCTGGTGAATTTTCTATTGTAGTTTTGAGTCGATGAAATTGTTTTTGGAGCGATTGGAATTCTATAATTATGTTGGTTATATCAAAGGCTTGTATGAATGACCAATAATTTATGACATTTTGGGCGGAGCCTAACTTTAACGGTAACAGTCCTGGGTTGTCGTTTAAGTCATGAATTCTTAATGTTATTGTTTCGAAGTAGAATGAACAGAATCTGTAACAAACGGGGCTTTTAATTCCTTCATATGTATTGTTTCAATTTTATTGTTTGATTTATTTTGTATTTTTACTTTATTATTTTCTAAAATTTCAGTGATTTTATAAGGACCTGTAAATTTGTTTTCCTTTTTATTTCGCCTATTTCTTGTTTTAAATACGGTTTGGCCTATAGTAAATTGGTATTGGTCGGGACCTTTAATATTGCGTTTTTTAATTACTTTCTTTTTTGATTCTTCTAATTTATCTGTCAGATCTTTATATATGTGTTCAATTTTATCTTTATGGTTTGCAACGTAGTCGGAGTAAAATTCGGTATTGATTAGGTTGGAGGGGTCACGGGTATTGGTGTGCCCAAGTGTAAGTTCTAAGGGTGTAAAATTTGTTGATGAATGTATGGAGTTATTGTATGCAATTATTGCATATTTCATTAATATTTCAATGTTACTATTTTTGTGAGTTTGTCTTAAAATTCTTAGGTGTTCAATAAGTGAAGAGTGAAATCGTTCAACGGGTGCATTCGATTCATGATGAAGTGGGGTCGTGAAATGTAATCTAATTTTGTGTAAATTTAAAAGTTCTTTAACGGTTTCGTTTTTGAATTCCGAACCATTGTCCATTGTGATTTTTTCGGGTATTCCGTAATACGAGAAGTAGTTAATTAGTGCGTTACAAATTTGTATTCCAGTTTTACCTTGAATAGGGATGGCTTGTCCTAGTTTTGAAAAGGAATCAATTATAGTTAAAAAGTCCTGTTTATCAAATCTAAATATGTCGATGTGTAAATTTTGGAAAGGTTTACTGGCTGTTTCAGTTAAAACTATTGGGACGTATGGGGGTTTCCGGGAATATTTTGAAGTTTGACATGTATTGCAATTATTGATAAAATTTGTTATATCGTTTTTCATAGATGGCCAATAATAATTTCTTTTGAGTTTCTCGAGTGTTTCGTTGATTCCACGATGATTAGATTTTCCTTCGTGTTGGAATTTGATTAGCATTACTCTCTCTTCTTCGTCTTTGATTGAATTTACTAGTTTTGTGCATTTAATTAATTTTAACCCTTTTTCATAAAAATGTTCTAAATAGGTTTCGTTAAAATATGAATACATCGAATCATCATAGAAGTATAAATAAAATGTTTGTCCGTCCGTTGTGTAATTTTTTAGTAATTCGAGAATTAAACTTTTATTTGATGTTGGTATTTTGACATGAAGAATTTTAAGGTGTCCAAAATTCTCTTTAGTAGTTTGTAATTTATTGTGTGGATTTTTAGTTATTAAAATTTGATTGGGTTTATTATTAATAATCTCGTCTAAAATTGAAATTCCTTCATTTAAACTAGTATCGTTACTAACTGAATGAGGAGTGGATTGGAGAGATGGTTGGTGGATGTCTTTTATGTTCGTTGCTGGTTTGATTAAAACGTCTTGTAAAATTTTAACAGGTGGATTTGATTGATTTGTCTGGGGGTCGTCTTGTATTGGGTTTTCTGCTAATTGTCGTACGTATTCTAGTATTTCTTGATTAATTTCACCGGGATTATTGATTGTGCTTTCAGTTTCGAGTGCATTTAAGCTAATTCTAGAAAGAGCATCAGCTATTGTATTCTGTTTTCCCTTTTTAAATATTATTTCGTAATCAAATTCTTCGAGTTTAAGTCTCCAGCGTATTAGTTTACTATTGGGTTCTTTTAAATTAAACAACCAGGTTAATGGTCTATGATCGGTGTAAATTTGGAATTTCCTTCCGAAAATATAGGGTCGAAAATATTTACATGCCCATACTATAGCTAACAATTCTTTTTCTATGGTCGAATATCGTGATTCGCTTTCGTTAAGGGTTCGAGAGGCGTATGCTATTGGTTTGTCATTGGGAATGCATCCTTGGGATAACACTGCCCCGATAGCGAAATTGCTAGCGTCGGTTGTTAATATAAAAGGTTTTTCAAAATCGGGATATTGCAGAATTGGTGGGTTACTAAGAATTTGTTTACAGTGTTCGAAAGCAGCTATAAATTCTGGGGTATGTGAAACATTGGAATCTTTTTTTAAACATTTTGTCATCGGTTTAGTAATTTTAGCGAAGTTTTTTTATGAAGCGTCTGTAATAGCCTACAAGTCCGAGAAACGATTTTATTTCTTTTTGCGTCTTAGGTATTGGGAAATTTTTTATAGCGGAAACTTTGTCAGGGTTTGGTTTTACACCGTCCGGGGTTATAATATATCCTAAATATTGAACTTCTTTGCCCAAAAATTCTGATTTGTCCAATTGTACTTTAAAATTTGATTGTCGAAGTCTTATGAAAATTTGTCTTAATCGCGAAATGTGTTCTTGAAGAGATGTGCTAAAAATAACAATGTCATCGAGGTAAACTAAGCAAATTTCATTTTGTAGTCCGCGTAATATATTGTCCATGGTACGTTGAAATGTACTGGGTGCATTTTTTAGTCCGAAGGGCATTCTTCGAAATTCGTAGTGTCCATTTTCTGTCGAAAAAGCCGTTTTTTGAATATCGTCTGGGTTCATTTCTATTTGGTGAAAGCCGTTTGCAAGGTCTAAAGTTGTGAAATATTGGCTTTTACCTAGTTTGTCAAGAATGTCAGTGATGTTCGGGAGAGGGTACTTGTCGTCAATTGTACGTTCGTTTAATTTCCTGTAGTCAATAACTAGTCGCCATTTTTTCTTACCTGATGCGTCGAGTTTTTTTGGTACTATCCAGATAGGACTGGACCAAGGTGATGTCGAATCTTGAATAATTTTCTGATCTAGCATTTTCGAAATTTGATTTTTAACTTCAGATTTGTGTATTTCTGGGTATCTGTAGCTTTTAGTATAAATTGGGGTTTCATTTTTTAAATTGATTTTGTGTTGAATTTGATTCGTAAATGTTAATGGGATTTTATCTGAATAAAATATATCTCTAAATTCAAAACATAATTTCCTAATCGCGTCACGTTCTTCTGTGTTGCAATGGTTTAATCGTAAATTTTTTAGGTTTGATTTTAAAATATTATCGTAATTAGTACCGAAAGGCGTTTCATCGGTCTCCATTTTTTCTATGAAATTAACGTCACATATGTCTAATTTTTCGATTTCAAAAGGTGCATTTATTTTTATTTTTATTGGGTTTTCTCCCGAATTTGTGATCGTAGTGATTGCAAGGTAATTTTTGACATTTACCAACGCTTTGGGCATTTCTGTTTTTATACCAAAATTTGTGTAATTTAAAATTCCAATACCATTATCTAACTCTACTGGCAGTTGTATAACCTGTTGTGTGCGAGGTGGAATAATTAGAAAACTTTCATTAAATTGATTTGTTTTATTGGTTAGTTTAGAATTTTCGTAAATTATTGGGATTTCGACACTGGGTGTGGTTAATTTTCTTGTTTGTATGTTTATATTTGCCCCTAATTGATTTAAAAGGTCTACACCGATAAGTCCGTCGTAATTTGGAGAAAAGTCGAATAAGTAAAATTTATGATAGCTATTAGTTTGAAACGGGGTAAAAACTGGAATTATTGCAACTTCATTATGTTCTGTCATTGCGTGTGCGGTTTCAATTTGAAATGATTCATTCGAAATAAAATCTTCATAAAATGTGTGGGCAAGTTGAGGGTTTATTAAACTTCTGGTACTTCCAGTATCTATTAGGAATTTTGCGTTTAGTTCAGGGACATTAATATATGGTAGTTTTGCATGAATGTTATTAATAGTAATTATGTTTGTTTCTGATCCGGGCAAGGTACGTGAAAATTTTGATCTTGGTTTTCTACGTAACCTTCGTTATTAATATAATTGTACGACTGATTATTTACGTCAAAGTATTGATCATGATTAATATGTTCGTTGTTGTAAAATTCATACTCAGGATCATTAGGATAATAATTATTGGTCGGTTCGAAAAATTGGTCGTTTGGTGTTTCATAATTGGTCTCGTATTGATACGAATTAGGATCAAGGTCATTTATCTGGTGGGTAAATAATTCTTCCGCGATAAATGTAGGTTTCGGTCTAAGTGTGGCGTATCCTGATGTTGTGTCCATTGGCTCAGGGGCAAATTTACGTTGAGAATTATTCCTGGTTATTGAACTTAATTTTGGATTAAATGGAAATGTTTTTTGGTTGCCAAATTTATTATTTGAGTTATTCGGGAATTGATTAAAATTCGGTTTGTTAAATTGATTTAACTGAGGTTGGGCATTTATTGCGGGACGCGGAATAAACGTTGCATTTGAAAACGGTCTCTGTTGAAAATTAAACATAGGTGGTCTAGCAAAATTTGATCGTTGAGAAAAATTGGCTTGTTGAGCAAAATTAGGTTGTTGAGAGAAATTCGGTTGTGAATATCTTGGGGGGTAAAAGTTTGGTTTTTGTGCAAAATTGTTCGGTTTGGGTGGATGTCGTGTAAAATTTGGGTTTACAGAAGGTTGTGGTCGATATGTGGGTTGTCGGAAATTCGGATTCTGTCCGTTGTTAATGTATTTGAAATTTTCTTCTTCCGTTACGTATGCTAATGCTTGTTCGATCGAGTTCGGATTTCTAAGTCTTACTACTAGTTGCATATGGTATGGCAATCCGTTTATAAATGTTTTAAGCGCAAAATCGTCGTAATGACGAATCTTAATTAATTTTTCATTAGGGTCTTGAATAGTGGTATTTAATTTAGCAAACAACAAACTTCTAGCGTCTTGAATTCTCATTCCGAACTGAATTGGTGTTTCATTTTTGTATGGTTTAATTGAGATCAAATCCTGAATTAGGCAATCTGTACCTCTCTGATCCGAAAATGTTTGATTCAATGCATCTTTAATTAATTGCCACGTGTTTAATTCGGTTCTAGTGCCGATTAAATCAGCAGCACGATCGCGTAATTTACTTAGAATCGTATCAAGCAAACAGATATTAATGCGGTCATTTACATTATTTACGTTTTGAAATGCTTGCAAAAAATGTTCGCAAGAATTTATGAATCTATTAAGTTGTTTTGGGTTTCCATCAAACGTTGGAATGTTATCTGCTTGATAACGCATTAGTGGGACGTTTAGAGCCATTTCGGGAATATTTAAATTATCTTGTTCAACTATATCTAAGTGAATATCGTTCAATTGTTCGATTATATTTTCGAACTCGTTCATAAGTTATAGAGTTTTTTATTATTTAGTTTATATTAATTAATTATTGTTATTTTTCGCGTATTAAAGAAAATCAAACAGTGTAGGAGTGTGATTGAAAGCGGATAATTAATTGGAAACTTACATTAGGGTTAGAGCGTACTTCTGCATTCTTTGTCGTGGTTTTCTTAATTCTATTGCCTATAGAATCCAGCTATGTGTGGTTTCCAGGTCTTCCTAATCTATGGGTTCCGGAGAATCGTCGATTTGGGACTTTCCTCTGGATGCTCCCCTCGATAGTCGATGTCTTCCTTCGGGTCTGCAGGTGCTTCCGGCGATGTGTGTCCGTTTGAAGTTTTCTGCGTCTCCGATGTTTTGTTGTGGATCGTTTGTCGAATTAACCGATTATCGGACCGGGTCAAAGCGATTTTTGTCTTTTTCACCGTTCGACGGATCCTACCGACTGCGCCAGTTTTGGTTGATCGACTATCGATTGACTTTTTAAAAAGTAACTTTTTATTTCAGGAGCGTTGAATGAGAAATAATTCATGCGACAAATGCGACTAACAGATTTATTACTGACTTTGTTACAATTGTGGGGTGTATTTATAACCTAAGAGTTGATGACTCCGGAATTCCACGCAGATAGGGAACTGCACGTGTGTGGCCTTGGGAATCCGCCTTAACTCGCGCACATTGGCGGCTTAACATGCCGTCCTTGAAACGACCAACCTCATAACTACTTGCTAGTATATTTTAATTATAATTAACATAGATGCATATGATCAAATTATTCCAAGCAAACAAGTTGTACAACATATATAATAACAATAAAAAGTGAGTTGCATTGCAAGATCCTAAATTAATCCGCATCACTAGGGTCACTAATAACCTCTATCGGAAGCACACGCGACGTCGCTCTTTTAAATAATCCATTACGGGTGCGCATGGTAACTGCATGCACTAGTCCATCCTTCCCGCGATAAAGTTCCTGGATTCGGTCGCTTATCCAACGCATAGGTGGTAAGTTGTCAATCTTAAGGATAACTAATGCTTCCACGGTGACTAGGTTCCGATAAGATCCAATGGTGCCATGGCACCTAATATTTAACGTCCGATGTAGGCCGGAGCCTTTGCAGACTTGTGAGTAGCGACGAGTGGGACAACATGGCTGGCGAAAGTCCGGCGGGGGGTCCGGGTCCTGGAGGTACGTGCTTGCTGGGGGAAGTGAAGATGACGTGTGCGGAGAGTTGGGGTGTGGGGTTTTGTTGTTGGTCATTGTGTCGAAAAGGGGTTTGTTGATGGGGTTGTTGACGGATGAACGGGATGCAAATTTGCTGATTAAGTTAGTTATTCTGTCGACTAAAAGAATGGTATTGGAAGAGGTTTAAACTGTGTCGTTAGGAGTGTCAGGTGGGAGGTTGCAATATTTTCTAAGGAGACGGCGTTCTAGGGAGAAGAGAGATTCAAGTTGAGAAGGGGTAGAGGAAGTGAAAAGAGCGAAAGGGAATTCCAGTACAGGTCTAATGAAAGCCCTGTATGTGCGGAGTTGGATATTGGAGGTGTGGTCGGGGAGGGAGGATTTAAGGGCTGCGAGAACAGCGTGTCTTGAAAAGGCTTTTTTCCGTAGGTGATTAACGGTGACGGAGGGACTGAGGTTATGTTGACAGAGGATTCCGAGGTAGGTGACTTCTTTTAGTAGATGGAGAGGGTGGTTGTTAACGGAAAGGGGGATGGAACGTGGTAGGGGAAGTTTACTGTAGTAGTGCGAGTGGTGGAAGATAATATATTGAGATTTAGAGGGGTTAATGATGAGATGCCAGGTATGGGCCCAGTCCGTGAAGCTGTTAACGTCCCGCTGCAGTTTTGAGACGGCTGCATGGGGAGATTTGTGGGATTTCCAAAGGGCAGTATCGTCGGCGCAGGTTGGGATACTGGAAAACGTGGGGGAAGGGACGTCGTAGGTGAAGATTGTGTACAGAAAGGGAGAGAGAACAGAACCTTGCGGAACGCCGCAGGAGAGAGTGAAGGGGGTTGATGAAGCAGAGCAGTAGAAGACTAAGTTAAAACGGTTTTGTAGAAAGGATTTGATAATTCGGATGAGGTGGAGGGGGGTGTTGAGTCGGTGGAGTTTGAGGATGAGGCCTTCGTGCCACACAGTATCGAAGGCTTTTTGGATGTCGAAAAGAACAGTAGCAGTGTAGTGCCCAGAGTTAGCAGAGTTTGTGGCGGAGGAGGTGAGGGCATAGATGGCGTCGTGGACAGAGCGTCCATGTCGAAAACCATTTTGGTGGTCAGGGATGTGTTTTTCCAGAGAGTCAAGTAGATCAGAGAGGATTAGTCGCTCAAGGAGTTTACTCATGGTATTGAGTAGGGAGATTGGGCGATAGGAAGATGGGTCGGAGATGACGTTGGATTTCTTGAGGAGCATTATGACTTTGGCGGATTTCCAAGGGGATGAGAAGTAGCCTGCGGCGATGCAGGAGCGGAATATAAGACAGAGGTAGGAAATAATGTTGGGTGGAAGCTGTTTAAGGATGCAGTAGGGGATGCCGTCAGGGCCAGGGGAGGAATTTTTGGAGAGTTTAAGTAAGTTGGAGATGCGTTCTGGGGTTATGTCAGTGTCGAGGGGTAAGGGGTTGAATGTGTCAAGGGGGAGGACGTTAGGGTGTGTAAAGAGTGAATTTGCCTCCAGGTGAATGTGGGGTTTGCCAGGAAGAGAGGTAGAATGTACCTTGAGGAGGTGGGAAGCGAAACAGTCAGCAATGTCGGAAGGGTCAGTCATGGGGGTGCCAGAGGGGGAAATTAGGGGAGGATGGCGAATAGATGTGGGGCGGGAAGAGAGGTTGCGGAAGGTTTTCCAAAAAAGAGCAGAGGATTTAGGGCCAAGTGTGTCAATGGTATCGAGCCATTTCTGTTTTTTGAAGTTTTGTATTCGGGTTTTGATGAGGGAGTTAAGATGATTCCATTCTGTCCTGTCTTCGTTGTTATTGTGACGTCTGATAAGGTGGTATAACCCTTTTTTTGATGGATCAGAAAAATATTGTCGGGGGGTAGAAGAAAAGAGCGGGAGGAGGGGCGAGAGGAAGGAGTATGTTTGTCGATGGCTTCTTGTATTAGGGAGGTGATTTCGCGTACGGCGTCGTCGATGGCGTCAGTCGAAGCGAGTGAAGGAGGAGGTTGGATGGCCTCTAATGAGGATCTGAATGAGTTCCAGTTGGTGCGCGAAAATATTTTCTTGGGGGGAGATATGAACGGGGAGGGGGAGTTGTATAGAGAGCAGGAGGAGAAAAGAGGGAGGTGGTCAGAGTTTATAGGGGTGCCTATTGAGCATGGGCCACAGTGGCACACAATGTCGTCAGTGACGAGAATGTGGTCAGGGATGGAGTGGCCATGGCAGTTTATGAAGGTGGGGAGGTTGTTTGGAAGACGAGTAAAAGGGGAGATAAGGACAAGATTTTCCAGTTCGCGGCCAAAGGGGTTGGTTTCAGTGTCTCCAAAAGAGGAGGACCTGGCATTAAAGTCGCCTAGGATAATGGTGCGGGGTTGGGAAGAGAGAAAATTAAGAAGTTTATCAGGGAAGAGGGAGCGAGGACGAATGTATATGGAATGAACCGAAATGTCAGGGAGTTTGGGGAAAGAAATAAGGGCAGAGGTTAGACAGGTGTCTGTGTCGTCAGTGGGGAAATTGAGTGGTCGATAAGGGATAGATTTATGCATGATGATCGCACAGCCGCTGTGAGGTCCACGGTCCGAACGTATGATGTTAAAGTCGGGGATAGAAAAGCGAGTGGAGGAGGAGAGAAAAGTTTCCTGGAGGCAAAGGATGGGATGATTTAGATCGGAAAGAAGAGAGATGATTTGGGGTGATTTGTGCCTAGCCCCATGAATATTGAGGGAGGCGAAATTTAGGTGTTCGTGGGGTTGAATTTTCATCGAGGGGCGTGGGGTTGAGGGGGAGGGTGTAAAGGAGGATAGAGGAGGAGTTAACAAAGATGACTTTGACGCCAAGGATTTCTGCAGCGGCGGCAGAAACAGCTTCCTGGATTTATAATGATTGAGTGGGGCGGAGTTTTGATAGGGTAGCTGCGATAAGGTGAATGATTTTTTCTTCTGTAGTAAGTGATTGGGGGGCAAATTTAGGTGGGGAGGCTGTAGAGTCGGTGAGAGACATGGCGTCTGATTGCTTTTTGCGGCATTTGTTGGAGAATGCCGGGTGGTCGGCGCCACATTGGGCGCATTTGGGGGAGGTGGCATTGCATTTACTAGAATTGTGGTTGCCGGCGCAGATGCCGCAGGTGATGGGCTTGGTGCATGGGGTAGAGGGGTTGTGGAATTCCATGCAGGAAGAGCATTGAATGGGACGAAGAGGAAGAGGGGCGGAGGGTTCGGCATAGCGCCTGAAGGGGCCGATCATAATGTCGGACTTGATGAGGCGTTCAATATCCTCTTGGTGGCGTGAGAAAAGCCTATAGAGGTGGGTGGGGCGGTTAGTGGCTCGGGAGATGATGTTGAGAGCATTGTGGAGACGAAGGTTTTGGCCTTCCGCGAATTGTAGAATGTCTCGTGCCCCGAAGTAGTCCGGGACATCACGGATGACGCACGAGAAAGATTGCTTTCTGCGGGAGGAAAAGAGGGAGGTTGGGGTTTTTTTGGGAACATGGTCGCTGATGGTAAGTGGCTCCCCAACGATGTTGGGCAGATAGGCTTTTAAGATGGTGGCGATGAGCGGATTATATGATCGAATTGATGCGACGTGATTAGAGGGGGAAGGAGGAAAGGAAATGGTGACAATGTCGAGGTTGGCGGGGACGGTGGCAAGAATTTTGGAGAATTTTGAAGGATTGAGAAGCTGTGGTGGGAGTCCAGCAATGTTGATATGGTACACGTACCTTTTGGTTGCAGCGGCGAATGAAATTGGCTTAGGGTTGGACCTGGTACGGGCCTGGATCTTGGTCCAGCCAGGATCCGCTGAAGATGATGCCCAAGGTGGAGGTTGAGGGTTGGGCGAGGTATTGCTGGCGTTGAATTCCCTCGAAGAGGACCTCTAGGTCCTGGTGGACCCGACGGCGATGATGTCCAGGGGTGCGGCGATTGGTGAGAGGGGGCTTGGTGTACTTGGTGCCCCAGGAGACGGTGACCTCTCCGAAGATGTTGTCATGTGGCTGCACGTGGGGGCAGTTACGTTGACGGTGGTGGCGGCGACGGTGGCGGTTTCGGCGGCCAAGGGGGGTGAGGAGGACTCCGAAGAGTATGAGAAGGAGACAGGAGGGGTGGAGGCTGCGAGTGAAGATGGTGGAGGTGGAGATGGCGGAGATGGTGGAGATGGTGAAGATGCTGATAGCGACGGGACCGAAGGCGTGTTGACGGGAACGGCGCGGAAGCCGGGTATCTTGGGCTTCCGTCTCGGCATTGTGACGTCTGTACAGAACGGCGGTCAGACGAGAACTGAGGTCCCGATAAAGATAGCGCCATTTATTTCTACTCTGCAGTTGACATAGGTATTCGACTGACCTCATCCGCCAGAAATGCTGTTGCATGTACTGAAGATGCTGCCACCTGGATAATCGGTTGATCTTCGTATCCAATAACTCTTCACATAATAGTGACATTAATGAGACCGATTAAATAATGGCCAGGGGTTAGGAACGAATTATCTGAAGAATCTTAAGATATAGGGGTTAAAAATCTTGAATTCAAAATTACCTCAATCTGTACTAACAATGTATAAAATTCTTCAAAATTTAATTTCGTTTCTCCCATAACCCGTACCAAATAAGATTTTATATATTTTACAGCTGCCTCCCACAAACCGCCAAATTGTGGTGAGCGTGGAGGATTAAAATGCCAAGTAATTTGTTCCTTTGCACATTTGCGAAAAATTTCATTTTGAACATTATCGTTTTTCAAAAATTACTATAACTTTCTCAGTTCTCGGCTCGCCTCGACGAAATTCCCCGCATTGTCCGAGTAAATGTTTTTACATTTCCCGGGACGTTCAATATGGATTGTCTTTGTCGCGAAACATAAATAAATAAATACAAGGCTTTAATTACCTTTAGTTTTCGACTCTTAACAATCGGTTTGCATTTAAAGCAAATAATACATTAATTAATTAATTTTTTTAAGTAAACTGGCCAATACCTTTGCCTTATTATCACCATACTTGTCTGCACTCCGGTGTGAAAGTTTTTTAAATGTGCGTCCCTAATTATTAAGTCAGTAAGTGGGTGACTATTATTAAGTCAGTAAGTACGATGGGTCGCCTTTGCTCATAATTGACGTCGGCCTCATTTATGCTACCCCCTACTCGAATTATACCATTACCTAAGAATGGGTAAGTGATATTAATTTAGATTTCGGGCTTATGCTTTCATTTTTATTCAATTTAATTATTTCACTAGGAAAAGAATCTTGTTGCGCTAATTTAATTATTGCATTAGTAGCATGTTGTATTTTACTTGTATCAAGTTTGCGATGTCGTCGACTAGAACAACTCAGACAAATAAACAACATTAATCACATTTGTTAAAATGGCTAATAGAAAAAGAATTCAACAGTTTACAAGAATTTATTATCTAATTATAAAAACAATTATCTAAAAAAAATATTTTAATAATTTTTGAATTAAGATGCATACCTATCTCTATGTACATGTTTCCTGTATATGACACTATTCGTTATAATGTTATGTTTCCTGTTAATGTATCATAATAAATATTATATTATTATGATTTTATTTAAACAATTTATTTTAAATATACAACAATAAGTTACTACTCTTATTAATTTATTAAGGGATGCGTATACTTTAAATATATTAATTTCTGTAGTTCATGCCATTGCTGTCATGCATTTCGCAACGTTACGTTTCTCCGGCAAATGAACATGATTAATAATTCATGTTTCGGGCTTGCAATTATTTGATTGCAGCCAAGATGACCCGCTCCTCCATTATAATAAATCAATTATTGCATTTGCTTACATACCTCGGGATACAATACCTGCTGGAATTTCCACAGTTTTTACGATTAGCAACAAAGGGTTTCCAAATAATTTACGAAGATTTTATTCAACACAAAACATTTGTTGATTCTGTATAATACACATAACAGTCAATAGGGATTTTTAAACAAACTATTTTTAATTTTGCTAACGAGGTTTGCTACCAATAAGGCACCGCATAATTCCAAACGAGGTAATGTCATAAATTTTAGAGGGACAACGCGGGATCTAACACATAATAGTTGGGATCGGTACCTTCCAGTTTCAGTGTTTTTACCCTTAAATAAACACATGCCCCGTAAGCTGATTTACTGGCGTCGCATAAACCATGAGTTTCAATTCGAAATGGCGAACTACAATTAATTATATTACGCGGTATTTCTACAAACTTTAAATAATTAATAGTGGAGAAAAACTGTTGCCATTTGTGCTTCATGGTACATGAAACGGGTTCGTCCCATCCAATTTTTTCCCTCCATAATTCTTGCATTAACAATTTTGACACTAAGATAATATAATTGACATAATGGGTCAAAAATTTGAGCAGTAATTGATAAAATGTAACGTTTTTTAATTTTAACTTTAATTTTAATTTCCGGTACATGGTACCGTAAAATATCAAATTTTGAGTTCCAAATTATACCCAATGTTTTACTTTTGCTCTCTTTATTACGTAAAATTAAATTATCATTATTATAATTTATGTTTTCAACTAATTTTGGGCAATTCGAATTCTATTTGTTTAAATGAAATCCCCCACCCTTTAATATTTCAACAGTTTGATTGCGGCAGGTGATCGCCTCCTCCTCGGTCGCGAAACCGGTGACCAGATCGTCTACGTATAAATCTCTTTCGATTCTTTGGGCGGCTTTTGCAAATTGTTTAATATTTTCATTTGCTAATTCGATTAGGCAACGGATTGCCAGAAAAGATGCAGATATTGTGTCGTATGTTACGGTTTTAACTTCAAAAACCTTTATCGTTTCGGCCGGATTGTTTCTCCATAAAATTCGTTGAAATTTAGTTTCATTTTCATTAATAAGAACTTCATCAACAAAATAGAAAAAAGGTCATCTTTCAACAGCGGTTCTTTCAAAAGCAGATCATTCAGTGCTAGTCCGTTGTCCGACTTCGCGGAATTGTCGAAAACCACCCTTAATTTAGTAGTGACACTGTCACTTTTGAAAACCCCATGGTGAGGCAAATAAAATGCATTTTTCGGTTCCGGATATTTGATATTAATTTCAGCCATGTGGCGTAGCTCAATAAATTCCCTCATGAATTCACCCACTTGGAGACTAATTTTAAATTTTTTCTTTAACCTGTAAAACCGATTTAGCGCTATGCGTTTTGAATTACCAAGGGATATATCATACGTTTTAAATGGCAAACTAACAACAAATCTACCCGATTGCAAACGTTGGGTAGTCTGAACAGAATTATTCTCGAACGCAGAGACCTCCGCAGAGACAAATGGTTTTGATTGTTTTATTTTTCCTTCGCAAATTATATCCATGAATAATGGAGCCCCAATTAATAAATCGACCCTTCCCGGAGTATGAAAATTTGGATATGCCAAGTTTATGTTCGTGGAGGTTTTAATATTTCCTTCTCAAAGGGAACAACGGGCATATTTTGCATAATTCGTGGTACAACGAAACAATCACTATAATTACTGAAACTGGATGTAATAGATAACCCGGTTTTTAAATTAGCGACGTCTGGGCGTTATGTACCCCATCGATTTGGATAAAATCCTTATTTAATTTTAAATTTAATTGTTCTGCTAACTCGTACGTTACTAAATTTAGTTGTGAGCCAGAATCTAACAGTGCTTTGCATTTATGAGCTTCACAATTGTCCGTTACGATATTTAGAACCACGGTTGGTAATATGATTTGAGAATAATAATTTATGTCTTATCCTACCACAGATCCCATTTTACAATTATACGTGTTTATATCATGTGACACATATCTGTGCAATAATGTGTAATGACGTTTTTGGCAAACAGCACAGGGTGTTGCAATAGTATATTGTATAATGAGCATACAATGAACTCGAATGGGCAATGGTCAGTGTATGTGAATTGTACATTATACTTTTTCTACGATTATACAGGGTGACTGACGAAAAACCTTTGGTGCTGTATCTCGCTAATTTTTTATCCGATTTTAATAAATAAAACATCAAATTAAACCATTTTTTAAAGACTTTAATAGGATCTGAACTGTTATTTTTTCTCGCACCCAGTTTTTGACAAAATACGATCAACATTTTTTTTAAAATTGCACTGTATATACACGGTTATTCACGCTATACGACACGGAATATTGTGGCCAAAATACGTAACTTTCAAAAAGTTTCACTTTGGGGATATAACGGTGCAATAAACAATATTTTGGCGTTTTCTGTAAAAACGAGACTTAACACTTAAGATTTAAATACCATTCGATAGGTAATTAAAACGTGCATTTGCTGATAAATTAATAAATATAGCGTTCCATTTAAATAAATGAAGTTATAGTCATTTAAAGTTCTCATTTGTTTAATTCCATTTTTTTTACACCCGGCATAAGATGTCAAGTTTATTATACTTGGAAAATAAAATATGATCTATTGTTACACTTCAGTGTAAATTTGGTATGCAAATTTTTTAAGTATTTGAAGCATGAAAATTAGGTTACATTTTTACAAAATTCAAATTAATTCAAAAACCTTAAGGTTTATGTAATAAAAACCTTATTA
Source organism: Ontholestes murinus (assembly GCA_963969525.1). Taxonomy (NCBI): domain Eukaryota; kingdom Metazoa; phylum Arthropoda; class Insecta; order Coleoptera; family Staphylinidae; genus Ontholestes; species Ontholestes murinus. The sequence continues at coordinate 40,604,357 of OZ018389.1, read as the reverse complement.
AAACACATACTTATTTTTATAGACGGATCCAAAAATGCAATAAAATACAGGGTGTTTCATTAAAAAAAACACAACTTTGATACTTTTAGGGTTTTTGGGACACCCTGTATATTATGAAAATAATTTTAAAAAGTAGCCCTAATAGACCCCCATATATTCCCAAAGTGAAACTTTTTGAAAGTCACGTATTTTGGCTACAATATTCCGTGCCGTATAGCGTGAATAACCCTGTATATTTTTATTGATTCGCAAGGAGATTTTTTTCTGAATATAAAATTGTAGACAAATTTATTCTCTACTTAAGTTTGATGTATGGATAAATTTGTCTACAATTTTATATTCAGAAAAAAATCTCCTTGCGGATCAGTACAATATTTGTTGATCGTCTTTTGTCAAAACCTGGATGTAAGAAAAAATATCAGTACAGTTCATTTTAAAGTCTTTTAAAAATCATTTAATTTGATGTTTTATTTATTAAAATCGAATAAAAAATAAGCGAGATACAGCACCAAAGGTTTTTCGTCAGTCACCCTGTTCATATGAATACAATAAATACAAATATATTTCTATTTTTAAATTTTTTTATTTATTAAAAATATAAGTGATTTTGATATCATGTATATGATGGAACATTTATAGTAGGGTTTGATTTTTTTTTAAAGTACTCTCAATATTATTACTTACCATTATTTTTCGTAAATTTCAACACACTCGCAATTTTATTTTGAAGTGTAATTTCTGCTGTCAGTAACCACCATATGTTTTTTTGAGAAAAGTCATTTCAAAAATAAAATGTGTGTTATAAATTTTATAATGTTAATAAAATATTTGCCTATAATTGAAAAATTAAGGAAATTCACATGTATTTATTATAACAATCGTTTAGACTCATTCGAAATTAATATTTTTATTGCTATGTTATTGTAATATCCCTCTACTGTTTAACTATTGTAGCACTAGTGCTACAATGAGTGCTATGACATCGAATTATAATATACAGGGTTATTCACGCTATACGGCACGGAATATTGTGGGCAAATTACGTGACTTTCAAAAAGTTTCACTTTGGGAATATATGGGGGTCTATTAGGGCTACTTTTCAAAATTACTTTCATAATATACAGGGTGTCCCAAAAACCCTAAAAGTATCAAAGTTGTGTTTTTGTAATAAAACACCATGTATTTTATTGCATTTTTGGATCCTTCGATAAAAATAAATGTGTATTTTAATAAGGTTTTTATTACATAAACCTTAAGGTTTTTGAAATAATTTGAATTTTGTAAAAATGTAACCTAATTTTCATGTTTCAAATACTTAAAAAATAATTAAGTTATGCATACCAAATTTACACTGAAATGTAACAATAGATCATATTTTATTTTCCAAGTATAATAAACTTGACATCTTATGCCGGGTGTAAAAAAATGGAATTAAACAAATGAGAACTTTAAATGGCTATAACTTCATTTATTTAAATGGAACGTTATATTTATTAATTTATCAGCAAATGCACGTTTTAATTACCTTTCGAATGGTATTTAAATCTTAAGTGTTAAGTCTTCTCGTTTTTGCAGAAAACGCCAAAATATTGTTTATTGCACCGTTTTAGTACTTTTTAAGTAAAAATGTTTATGTATCTAGTTTTCTATGGTATTTAAAAACGTCAGATAATTAATGTAGTCTGTCATTTTAGTTTAAAAAGCCTGTCTTTTGTTATAGTTGTCTTATTTTGCATTTTTGTGTTAGATCATTAGTAATCGTTATTGTTTGAACATCGCTGTTGTATTTTTTGGTAAAAAATGAAGATTTACTCAAAAGAAGTTATTGGCATTATTTTTATGCTTGGAGAATGTCATCAAAATTGTTTATTGGCTTGTCAAGTTTATACTTAAAGGTTTCCCGAAAGAAATCACCCTAAGCCAGCCATTTTTGAGAGACTATTAAACCAGTTTAAAGAAATTGGAAGTGTCAGTTATAAAAACCTCAGTATAAGAAAATCTGTGTAAATTTTCATTTTTTACTATGACATACAACAGCCATGTTCAAACAATAACGATCACTAACGATCTAGCACAAAAACGCAAAATAACACAACTATAAGAAAAGACATCATTTTTAAAGTAAAGTAACAGATTAAATTAATTATCTGACGTTTTTAAATACGATAGAAAAGTAGATACATTAAAATTTTTACTTTAAAAGTACTAAAACGGTGTAATAAACAATATTTTGGCGTTTTCTGCAAAAACGAGAAGACTTAACACTTAAGATTTAAATACCATTCGAAAGGTAATTAAAACGTGCATTTGCTGATAAATTAATAAATATAGCGTTCCATTTAAATAAATGAAGTTATAGCCATTTAAATTTCTCATTTGTTTAATTCCATTTTTTTTTACATCCGGCATAAGATGTCAAGTTTATTATACTTGGAAAATAAAATATGATCTATTGTTACATTTCAGTGTAAATTTGGTATGCATAACTTAATTATTTTTTAAGTATTTGAAACATCAAAATTAGGTTACATTTTTACAAAATTCAAATTTATTCAAAAACCTTAAGGTTTATGTAATAAAAACATCATTAAAACACATACTTATTTTTATAGACGGATCCAAAAATGCAATAAAATACAGGGTGTTTCATTAAAAAAAACACAACTTTGATACTTTTCGGGTTTTTAGGACACCCTGTATATTATGAAAATAATTTTAAAAAGTAGCCCTAATAGACCCCCATATATCCCCAAAGTGAAACTTTTTGAAGGTCACGTATTTTGGCCACAATATTACGTGCCGTATAGCGTGAATAGCCCTGTATATGTTAGGCCGACTTCATGCAATTGCCTATTTCATGAAATAAGCAAAAAATTGCTTAATTCATGAAATAGGCAAGCCCGTTGCTTTGTTTATGAATTAGGCAAATTATCTGCCGAATGTTTGAATTAGGCACTGTATAGAAGCCTTAAATTTTCAATTACATTAATCTATGATTGCACCATAATTTCGTGTATATTAAAATAATAAGTAATTAAACATATATTTATATATCATAATTAAATAATTCACTTTAAAAATGCGATTGTCCACATTAGAATAGGAGCAACAGAATTATTATTTAAACAAAATGCCGATATTTAGTGCATTTAGTTTCCTGTTCGACCTGCCACATTGAACATCAAGTTTGGCTGATCTGTATCATTTGACATGGACATACAATTATGGATAATTCGGAATCAAATAACAAGCCGAGTTACAGAACATATCATATTATTTAATGTGAATATAAGCGAGCTTAGTTGAATAATCCTTTACCAAAACCTTTGATCTAGGATGGAGTCTTTTAGGGTCTGCGTATTTTATTGGCCAAATTTCAGCATTTGGTTGAAGTACCTTTTTAACAATAAGTAACCTTATTTAATTTTAATAATATACAACTCGACACGCCAGATCGTACTTACTATGTAAATAATATGACAATGTTATGAAATTAAATCAAAATTGGAAAATAATGACGATTTTAGAATTAAGTATTTATTTTAATACAATGTTAACTAATATAAGTTAGTAGATAACTTCAAATTTTTATAGCTTCTGCCACTATAACAGACAGAATTGCAAATGAATATTTTGAACAGTTTGGCATCCTTGAGTACTATGGCATCTTTATTATCCCTGACAACTACCTACGGAGTTAAGATTAACTAATGTCCTAATGGATTTTTCTTCTTGGGGAACATTACTTATTTTTAGCTTCATGTATTTTGTCTTCTGCACACCATTTTTCTCTAATAGATTCTCAATGATTCCATGTATTGTCCCCACTTTATCTATTATCCTTTTTTCAAAGGAGGCATTTTCTTTTTTGACATTTCCACCATTTGGTTGGCTTGAACTAGCAAATTTTTAGTTGCTATTTTTCTACATTCAACGGCCAGATGGGGCTGAATGATAAGATCTTGATCCATTAGTATACTTCCATCGGCAGTATTAATTCTGGCGGATTGATCTTCAATCAAATGTTCCCTATTAATCTCTAAATTATGAATAATCGTAATATCAGCATTTATATCTTTGTTTTTAGTACAGATATCAGTTTTAATGTAATTTTCCATACTTTCTTCAAACAACCCATTGTTAATTTTTTCTAAAATTCGCGTGGAATTTTTGAACGTAAGCCCATTTTAGCTGGTTGTCCGAATAGAGCTTTATATGGTTATATTTTTATAGCTTCGTGGTACGTTATATTCATTCCCCATTGAACGAAAAACAGACCAGTTGTCCAATGGAAAGTATTATGGTCGCGTATCCAAACAATTAGAGAATCTTTCATTGTTTGATTGCTTCTTTCAACAGGACCTTGGCTTTATGGATATCTTAGTCTCCCATTGATGATCATCAAGTCAGGCTATAAAGACCCCAATTCTTGGATCACATCTGCAGTAAATTCTCTCTTATTATCTGGCTGTAGAATGTATGGGGCCCCAAAGTTTAAGAATATACTGAGGAGTTCTTTTGCTACTTCTACCGCCCTTTTAGAAGTAAGTGGCCTCAAAAAACTGTACATTGTTAAATGTTCTTTATAATAATGTAAACTAAATTCATAATCTCCGTCAGACAAACTTTGAATACCTACTAAGTTCACCTGTCACCTGTCCTCTTTGATTTAAGTCAGAAACGGTTATAGCATGAACAACTATACCTGCTTGAAAACTCTTTTTTGTCTTTTCCGTGCGTCTCTCACACTGTTGTATAAACAATTTTAAGAGTGACATTGGTATATTAGCATAGTGCTCTGAAACTTTTTTTACATGTATATGCATGTCATTGATAACCGACAATAGATTTCTTTCTTTTCGGATCTTTAATTTTCGACACTTACTTAACTTCTGCAAAGTTCTCTAACCCAAATGTCTGACAGCGATTCTTTCAGGTTTGGGAATGGGAAAAAGTTGCTAAGGACTAGGCCTGGTGAATATGTAGGATGAGAGACTAATTCGTAATTTGGACACGATGATGTGGGATGAATGAGCCGGTGCATTGTCGTTTTGAAATAGCACTTTTTTCGTTGCAAACGTGGCCGTTTTCCTACAATATTACATCGAATCGGGCGAATAAATCGCTGTAGTATTGCCCCGTGATCGTCCTTCCCTTCTGCAATTAGTTTATGAAGGTGACGCCTTGGAAGTCCCAAGAAATGGTCGCCAAAACCTTTCCGGTCCATGGAATGGCGTTTTTTTTTCTTTGGAATTGCTTCGCTCGAAACAGTCCACTACTCGACTGTTCCTTGGTCTCCGGTATATAATAGTAGATTCAAGTCTCATCTACGGTTACGAAATGCATGAAGAAATCCTTTGGGTTTCTCCTGACCAGATACTCTGGTGTGAGCAAATGTGGTAGACATCGCGCCGAAAGCTTTTTCATTCTCAAAATTTCGTGTAATATAGGCCAGCATTCTTTTGTGAAGACTGTTGTCTCTTCTATCTCTTTTAGCTTTAATCGGCGATCTTTTAACACGACATCATGAATCTTTTCGATTATTTCATCGTTGGTAGCGGTTTTTGGGCGTCAATTGCGTTGTTCGTCAGTTCTGCTTATGAGGTCATGTTTGAACTCGCTCACCCAGAAGCTAATGATAAAAAATTATGGAGTGTATTCGCTAGGAACGCCTAGAAGTGTTTTGTTACTGCACGAATTTTGATTTTATCCATTCTTGCGAAATCTCCTGACTTGATGTACAAAATAAACTTTTAAACAACAACAGTTAGTAGAAGTGTTACCCTTGCAGACCAATGAATCTACCTCAACCATCGTGCGCCATCTCTTTCCGAATCCGGAAATATTTCAGGGCGCCCTCGTACTTCTGTAATCGTTGATTGACGACTGCACATCCATTTTGAGAGGAAAAAAATAAATTGAAGCCTTGCTTAAAAATAGTCAAGTTCTGTATTTGGTTGAATCAACATTAGAAATAGAATGTGTACCTTGATGGGTGAATTCCGGAGTTCCGGTTATTAAGAATTTATTTCAAAAGTGGTGACAGTTCACAGAAGTGACGTTTAGTTTAGTTTCAAAAAACACCACCAGAGTACTACTGTTTAGGTTGCCCAATGCACGAAATGAGCAAAATAAATAATGCCGAATTCACGAATTTGGCAGATTATTTGCCTAATTCATGAATTATGCAACGGACTTGCGCATTACACGAATTAGGCAATGTTTTTGCTTATTTCATATAATAGGCAATTTCACAAATTCGGTGTAACATATACATAACATACAATGTACCACATTTCATAATCAAAAAGTAAACTACAATTATGATATTTCATTATAGGAGTAGAAAAAGCAGTTATAATTTTTGTGATTAGCACGTTTTAGGCAACTTGTACATAATCCGGCATTTTTAATTAATCTGTCTTTTGTCGACATTTAATTCTTTAAATCGCAAGTTATTATTAAAAGCACACCTTTGCAACAATTACAATTGTATTTATTATTTTGTAATTTAACGGAGCCTACTACTTTACTTCGGCGAGGCTTCCAATGAATTGCATTTATTTATGATAATAATAATATAATATAATTAATTGTTTATAAAATTTATTTATTTATTCTCATTCCTGAACCGTTTATGGGTCTATTTTTTCCGAAATTACGTCGTTTAACCAATCGTCCCACGAGTCCGTTGGGCGATCGAGAACTTTAAGGGCCCGCGTATGTTTAGTAATCACACGTACTATTTTTCGCGTATGAAGAGCTAAATTATTTCCACCACTCGGCATATCCGATAATCTAAGAATGGCTCTGATGCGACACCGTGTAATTTTTCGCTTATTATCAAAATTTTTCACAATTAACTCCCACGCATCTTCATAATGCTCCGCGCTCACCTCAAAAGATGCCAAAAAAATCGACGGCATCGCCGCTCAAGCACGACATTAAATGGGCGAATTTTTGAATATCACTAAACGATTCGCGTTCGTGAACTAACGTTTTAAATGAGCTGAAAAATGCCAGCCAATTGTCATAATGACCATCAAATTTTGGAATTTCAATTGAATTTAATTAAATATCATTAGAATTATTAATTTGTGCATTTACCTCTTTAGGTTTTTTTAATAAATCATTTGCCTTATTTAGAAGAGCATACAATTCGGTTTTAAATTCGGCGGTAGGGTCTTTTTATGGCTGTTCTATCAAATTAATTTTTATTTGAAATGACACAAATTGATCTAATAATAATTCGAAACGTTCAAGCTGTTTTAACAATTCAAATGCATTTACGTTTTTCTTTTTTAAAATGTGTTTCAAAACGAATTAAACTGGTACATTCAAGTTTAATTCGTTTTGAAACATGCTTCGCGTTTGAATTTAAGTTCCCATAAATCAGCCATATTTGATATTATATTAATGCCGATTGAACCAACTCGGAATTAAGGATGGATTAAGAGAGGATTTCTGAACTTATTAAACTTGATGTTCGTGAAGCTCGCTTGATGGCTCAAAGGGTTCCACGATGACTAATCCAAAACGACCTTTTGCGAAGTGGTGACGTCCAAAATGAGAATCCCTCTTTACGAAATTGCACAAACAATTTTTAAGAACTGCAATCCCGTTCGAAAGACCATGGATAGTTTAGTTAATTGTACTAGGTTTTAATTCAATCTGACGGTCGGTCACAAATGATGATGTGGCTATGATAGTATTATCTCTATATTTTACTCGAAAACTATGACGTTTGGGTAAAAAGGCTATTCATAATCATTTGTTCACTTTTGAATTCTCTACAATTATTTGTAATACAAGTTTCATGTAAATCTAATAGTTTAATAGCAATTGGCAAAAAATGTCAACATTTTCAATTTTTTTTTTCAAAAGTTAAGAATTTTATGAAAAATATGTTTTAATAAAACTTGTTCAGTTTTTCATTTCCTTTTCTTTGAACTGTTTTTTTTAAATTTTTCACATTTAGAAAAATATCAGGAAAAAACAAAAAAAAAACGCCTTGAGTAAACTTCCGGTCTATGAATATATACCAAAAGCTTTTCAGTTCCAGTTTTTAACGATAAAACCTTAAGTTTGAAGTTTCATCTCAAACCGATAATTCGTTTTTAAGATTCAGCGCCCACAGACAGACAGACAGGCACACACACACAGACACAATTTTTTTTCCAGAAATTAGTGTAATGGACTCAGGGGACCTCAAAATGGATATTTCCGCTAAAAAAAAATTCAAAAAAAAAATCTCGAAAACAATACTTCCCCTATATACCTATACTTCGTATATAGGGAGAGTAATAAATATAATTTTACAGTTTCATGTAACTAAGAAATTTTTGGAATAAAACGGATCGAAAATTTAAAATAAATAATATAGATTTATTTTCCGCCATTTGTGGTCATTTTAGGTTCAAACAATGTAAGAAAAACAGTACGTGTAGTGATATTATTTTATAAAAATGACTTTATAGAAAAAATGATATTATTATAGGTGACTATAATAAACTAAATAATTTATAATCGAGTCGTTAATCATAATTTAATCAGAATTGGTTGGGATAATAATCAGCCGTAGAAAAAAAAGGGGCCTAGAAAAAATTTAATTTTAATAAATTCTACACTTGTTCTGCTACTTTCTTGATGGAACCAAAATTTCATATTGAGAGAAGTAATATACTTGTTATGTTCCATTTGTTTATTATCATCTTTGAGAATGATCCGTAAGGTCCGAAACACGTATCAGTTATCTGATAATAAATAAATGGAACATAACAAGTGTATTACTTCTTCCAATATTTAGTTTTAATTAATGCGGGGTTTATTATAAGTATATTATAACTAACCCTAAAATTCTAAGTGATATATTTCGATTTTTTTTTAAATGATATTTACATTTTAAATATTTATTGAAGATACTTCAAATTATTTTGCATTCTAAATAAAAATAGCTGTTCATATTTACAAGTCGATTTATACGTGAATGTTAAATTATGGTACAATCGTTTTTCCAAACTAATTATCTAACCTATTCTATCCGTTTAATAATTCGCACCATATGTAGACAGGTCTGTCATTAACTAATACATCTATCAAATATATTCATAGTAGTAACATATATTTATTGACAGATTCTGTACATATTTACATTAAAATGATGAATAATGAATGATGTGTTAATGTATTAATCTATTAATCTGTCAAAAGGCTATCGACCAGAGGCCTTTCTGCCTTGTCTTGTCAAGTCATATGGCGTCAGTCGTTAGTGAGTAGATGCATGAAATTATGAAATGAAATCAAAAATGGTAGAATGTGGATTTTTAAATTTAGGGATTATGTTTGGGTTTCTAGGAAGACAGTATAGGGATATTATGTGAAATTATATATTCATAATATTAAACTAAATTAGATATTTCGGAAAAAAAGGTCTTGTTTTCTTGTTATTGTAATTAATAAATAATGTACCGCCATATGTTGGACTCATCTAACAAATTTGCTAATTAATATAATTCAAGAAAGAAAAACACAATCGATATATTAAATTAATGTCCTCGACAATGGCATTACTAACACAGTGATTCATTTGAGTTTAACGAACCTAAATTAAAATTGGAAATTCCGATGAGCAACTATAGCAAAGACTAATACCTCTTCAAACTCAATAATTACATCATAATAATATAATAGCTCGAACTCTACCAACACTTGAAACAATTCTGATATTATATACCTGCTACAACCTTAACTATATTCAGTGAGAAATATAATACCACTTTTTAACCTAATGAAATGCAAAATCTACTTAAACATCGATTTAGCGACCATAAATATTCAATTATAATATGAACAGACCAATGGAGATAAATATGTAATTTTAAAATAACGGCTCCACTCCAACTAAAGGATACTCCACTAAATAAAACTGACTGGTCTGATAGAATCAATACTTCGCTTTTTCGTTTCCGAGGAAAACGACAATTTACCCGCTGCGAATTCAAAAAGCGCAATTAACACTGCTCTCTTAAACCGCGCGCAATTAAGCTGATTTAATAGCAGTTTTTTTTTTAAAGTCTATTACATGTAAATTATTTACAATAGTGGAACTGGTATTCAAGCCTAGAAATAAACCACTTTAAAATTGCCAGCCTGGCTGCAATATTTGTTAAAAAAGTCTAATTAAGGAATAAACTGTTAGAGTAATGTAGTAAACATTGATAAAATTATCTAATAATATTATGTATAATACAGTATTCTTTACCCGCAATAATGTAAAATATGCCACTGCAGTACCATATAGAACTCTAAATGAAGATTTCGACATGTTTATGGATACAAAAATTACTTATTTAATTCGGTAAAGATTATTTAAACAAAGAAACAAATTTATTTCTAGATATCAGCTCTTATAAGAATTTGTTCACAGACTCTCGTTGATAATATTTTGTACACTTTACCGATTCTGCTTCTTAAACTTTCCTGATCATCTCGCAGCAGTACTAGATACACAAAGTTATAATAAAAAACGAAATAAATATATTGTTACTAGATATTTTAAAAAAACGCTATATATAACAAGAGATCAGTATTGAATGTTTAAGTGTCGATGATCAATTCAAATTTCTAAATAAAATACTGAACACTAATTATTAATTGTTTATATGAAAAAAGTAGATGAAATTCATAAATTATACACATAATATAATTTTAAAAATTCTAATTTGTAACATAAAAAACTAATAAATGATAATCAAATAAATGAAAATTATATAATAGCAAAAAGTCACCATAAATCTTTAATTAAATTTACTAAAAGGAATTTATTTGATTCCTTGATTAAAAATTCCCACAATAAAAGTAGGTCATTGGTAAATTATCCAACCCAAATTTCGCATAAATAAATATAAAAAAAGGTTAAAGAAATTTTAAGAATTATTATGTATTTACCTTGCAGCATGTGATCTTAATAGTGGAACTTTTGGCACATATAAAAAATGAATCATTTAAATCAGACATTTTCTCTACTTTACTATAGAATAAATATAGAAGGCATGGCATTAATAAACTTAAGCCAGTATTTATACTAGCACTTTAGGTATTTTTTAAGATAGCTATCCTAAACTAACTAATTTCATAATTTTCAAAAATTAAATCAAATTAAAATTCCATAATTAGGATTTATTAAAGAAGAACCATCCCCATTTCAAAATTTAGCTCTCTTGTGTCAAATTACGCTACACTTGAAAAATATTAAACAACTGTGGCTATTTACTTTGCTTTGCATTTTTTCTAAAGATCATTATATTGCTACTAAAAATATCACATTATGGTATAACTGAAAGTACTTACACATTAATTGAATCGTATCTTACTAATAGATCACAATCAGTGGTTCCGCGTGAAGATAATGATTAATTTTTTATTTGTTATTTTAATGAGATATGACTAACCTTACAATTTGTAAATTTTACATATCATTAACTCTTAGAGATCGAGTTGAGTTCCAATCTCACTACTTAGATTTTTGGGAATCACATTAATGTCCACTTAAATGAAAGAACTCACGTGGTTTGTAAGAATCTACAATCAAGTAGCTATGCGCTTAAGCCAATACGAGACTCTGTGATGAATATATCATTACATGAGTATTTCTTAGGAATAAAATATATGGGATAATTATTTTAAAGCATTCAAATGGTACAGAGAATGTTGAATGTTGAGAATGCAAAAATTAATCAGATTTTCAATTAACAACATAGTATTCACAATACATATACGAATGCTGCATAATTTATTCTTTATAACATTTTTCTTCTTGATTATAACATATTTACAAAAGAATACATAAATTAATGATTCACGTACAACAAATTAAGACAACAAGAATCACTGTCGGAGTTCACTGATTTCCAATGATTTTCCACTCAAACCCATGTCCGTCCACGGCCCAGTAAAACATTAAAAACGCTAATCATATGTTAAATACATTTAGTTAACGAATTCATATTGCAATTGAAACTTATAAGGTAAACAAATTTCATATTTTATGTGTTAAAAATATTCAATAAGTTATTAGCCATGTCTAAGCACTCGGAAACTCTTTAAAAATTCAGAACACAGTTCAAGCAATATTAATAAATAAATAATGATTAAATTAGCAATCTTCCACTTAATGATTCACTGAGCTTTTATAATTTTATTATCAGAACCAGATAAACTATATTAAATTATTTTAACCGCTTTCCAATTAATCTAATTTAAAAATAAATTTAAGAAGACTGTAAAATTGCCGCAGGTCTCATTAAATATTAAAGGAAAGATTGAAATAAATAACACAGTTGGGAGGGTTTCACATTTACTGTTGAACACTGCAGCATGTTTCGTCACACATTGGCTTCATCAGGCAGATGAATACAAAACATGATGCGGTGTTCAACAATAAATGTGAAACCCTTCCAACTGTGTTTTATTTATTAATAATTAATTAATTTATTAATTTGTTATGGTGTTTTATCATGTATCGGCCTCGTCAATTCAATGTCTTAAAGAAAAAAAAAATACTCAACCTTTACATATTTTGGACAAATTACAGATAAAATATCAAACATTTGCCGAAAGCAAAATCATCATATTGCTATTAAAGTTTCGATATTAATATTTAATGCTAAAAATAAAATTAATCCATTAAAAAACCAGAAGTACCAAATTTCATGTTCCGAATACAATAGTAAATATGTAGGACAGTTAGGTAGGAGTTTTGAGTTTTGAGTATTTCTGCAAAAAAAAGTTGTTAATACCACCTAGCTATTTTACGAAAAAAACAGCGTTTCTTTAACTACACATGTATAATGTATTTTCACCAAGTAACAGCCTCCTCAATCCGATATGGTTTCTAACAATTCTGAATTAATCCAGCCACACATTAAACATAAACTGGCCTCATTTGAGTTAATAGTGGCAAATATATAAAAAAAAATAATAATGGGTATCTATCTAACATAATCAGTAAATTCATTAACAAACAAGAATTAAACTAAATAAGTACATATAGTAAATTATAGACGGAAACATTTCATTTAATAGGATTTTAGCAATTATACGTAAACCTGGGCCACAATTTATTTTATATAACCATTAAAAAAAACAGAATGATTGCTTATTACATTAAATACATTTAAAGTATAATAAATAAGTAAATATACTGTACTCTTTCATGTTTAAACTTAATATTTAGAAAATAAAGAGAAAATATCGTTGCGTTACCTAACAACGCGAAAACCTTAAAGAAATAAATGGAATCAGTCACGTGATGATAGGGATTTTTTTTTTTAAACTGCTGATAGAAATAAAAATAATTATTTTATTTAAACTCACATTTCTATATAATTGGTATTAAAATGAAGACTCAGAAAATTAATCATAAAAATCAAATTATACGTTACCTGAGGGATGCATTGAGATATAGTGCTGCACACTAGAGATTGAGAAGACCGATCTTACAATCAAGGTTTTCATTTTATTTTATATAGTTCTCATTAGTTTGCTTTGTTTACACAGGTGAAGTCAATTTAAATTTATGAAATTCGGGCATTTGTCAGTAAATCACTTATTATTTCACATTGCACAACTTCATTATTTTATACGCATAATTCACTTTAACTTTTAGTAATTGTATGTAATCTAGGATAAAGATAAATTTGATAAACGCACATTTCAAATCTGCAAGTAGAATATATAAAAAAAGTATTTTATGACATATTGTCTTTTATCAAAACGTATAACATCAGATTTACTCTACTTAAATAAAAAATTCAATTAATTTATGTGCTTTTAATTATGAGGAAAATTATGCAGTCATTAACCATAAAAATAATGCAATTGCATTAGATGATTGTTTTAAAATATTTAACATATGCTTATTTTATTTTTTACAAGAAAAGATAATCTGCTCTCAGAAATTTAAATATTACACATAAATGTTCCAAGTCGTATAAAAAATATTATTTATACCGTTATCCTCTAAATGAAAAAAGAAGTGCTATAAAATATACTATTATATTTTTTGTCAATCTATCTTCTTAAAAATAAAATAAGTTTTTAAGTACAGTTAACTTATGATTGTTCTGTGTCGAACTAGACACATTTCAAATTAAATTTAAAAAAGGAGAATAAACGATACATCAAAACCTCTGTACTGGAAATAAGGATTGCATGCACATTCTCGTAGCAGATTACACGAGGAAAGAATAAAGCCAGATAAGTTTGGCACTTTTTCCCGTCTAGTCGTACAAAGTGTGCGACTTGTCATCTAGCTTACAAGTTTCCAGTTTACGATATAGATTTTATCCGGTGAAATATTAATCCGTATCCCGCATGTTTCTAGAACAGCGTACACGCTGGGAGTTATGTCCCTTTTGCACAATTTTACATCGTCAACTTTGCCAAAGTACTACAGAAAATTAAAAATATAACTACAGATGCTTCCACTTTATTGTTAATTCCTTATTTGTATTTTATTATTACATATATATTTCTGAGAACGTTATTAAGGAAAATTAATTTCTCCGCGCAAGGCATTGGCTTAAATCACATTAAGTACAAAGTAACGTATTTGTAAATATATTTGTTGACTCCATATTTATAACGAGTGGTTATTAAAATAAATAGTTAGGATTCGTTTTGTACTGCTCGTAAAAAAAAAATAATAACGAGCAGTACAAAACGAACCCTGACTATTTATTTAACGTATTTGTGCTGTTGTTATTTTTGAAACGCGTGACAAAAGTTATTACACAATGATAATCTCCATATATGAGTTTCGCTGTATCACAGCTCGCCAGTAAAGTTATATTTTGATTACGTAGACCTTCCAAGGCAAAGACTCGCACAACCTATTTAAATTAAATAAAATCATCGCTGATTGAATTATTTTTGAGGCGCATTTTAAAACCGAGATGTGGTTATTTTAAGTATTAGCTGCAACTTCTTGCATAATTATTTAATGCTTGGAGAAATGAATTTTTATTATTAACTTTCTTAAAATTATATATATCATAATAAAATATAAATAAGAAATTAATTTTGCTTATTAACATTTAAATCTAACAATACTGCGTCCAATCTTTCTTAAATATTCTTCTCACTTATTTCTCATTATGAAATAAAAGGTAAATAATTGATAAACACTTGGTAAAATTTAGTAGAAAACTGGCTGTTTAATTCTAGAAATCTTAAAGATAATATATAAAAATCCAACGATACTCCAATAAAATAAAGCAAGATTTGGTAAAAATCTCGAAAATTAGAAGAAAATTTTACCATTAAAAAGTGAAATTTATGAAAAAATACTAGAATTTATAAAGTAAACAAATCTGCAAATAACAAACCTCAAGGAAAAAAAAAGCGTTTATAAAATTTTTAGAAAATAAAACAAGAAATATACGTGTTTGTCATATTAGAAATTCAAGGAAATGTATGAAGCAGTAAATTAAAAGAAAATGTGATACTTCTTTCCATCGAATGGAAATGCAAATTTTCTGAATATGAATTAGACGAAAGAACTACTTATTACATTGAAGTTTTATGGAAATTAAAGAAAATAGAATACATTTAACACGACTTGCTCAATAGATACTAATGCGATTACCTTAAAATATTAGCTGTATGGATATTTTACACGGAGTGAAGTATAGAGGAATACAACTTTTCGGGAAATAAAGAACAATGAAACAGAATATCTTAAAATATCGTACACCATATAATGGAGACTGTGACAAGAAAGATCCCACTATATTGAGCTGAAAGCACTTATGTTATAAATATTAAAAATATTACTAAACTAAACTAACAATATGTATGTATATATACCGGGTGTGGCACTTAAGACGCCTCGGACCATAGCTCCCTTACGATAAAATCTTTCGAAAAAATCTAAGAGCAAAGTGGTGCATAATTACCGTCGCTATGTTTCAAAAATATTTCTAATCATCAGTGGCGTGCCGTGCTCCAGGGGCATACCAAACTTATGTTTTTTTTAAACGGAATGCCCCATTTTTTATTGCAGATTTGGAAAGTGCTCGGAGAGTACTTATTTTTTTATCTAACATGTTATACCCTTCACTTTAGTAGTTTCGCTGTTATAACCCCTTCTTTCAAAATTGCGCCCCATTTTTGAGATTTTTTGTAGAGAAACTAATTTACGCCGGCGCCTAAATTTTGAATTGAGGTACAGGTTAAGACCTCGTATACCTTCACATAATTTTTTTTCGGGTAATTTATGGAAAAAAAAATAATTTTTGATTGATCTTTGCATGTTGTCATTTTTTTCGAAAATTTCAAATGGCAGCCCCCTAAAAAAATTACGGCGTTGTACAGCCAAAATTCTAAATTTTTCATTGGTACAAAAAAAATTACTCATTGCATAACAAAATTTCGGAGAAAAAAGGAATTGCATCGCAAATGTCGGGATACGTTTTCCGTTCCCAAGTGTGCCATGAGAAAACAACAGATTGGTAATTGTCAAAGTAAATTATTAGACAAAAAAAATTACACATTCCATAACAAAATTTCGGAGAAAAAGGGAATTTCATCGGAAATGTCGGGATACGTTTTCCGTTCCCAAGTGTGCCATGAGAAAACAAAAGATTGGTAATTGTCAAAGTAAATTATTAGACGCCAGTAGCAACCATAAGTCATTTCTGATAAACGTTCTAAAAATGTTCCGAACTCAAGAGGAAATGATTGACATGATATTTATTCTTGTTGGAGAGATGTACTACTACGGGAAGTGTGAAACGGCCAAAGAGAGTTAGAAAGAAGGCAGTTTTTACCGAAAATAATGAACTGCAGGCTCTGGAGGCAGTTATTGAAGATCCTCAATACCAGTATCCGTAATATTAGTAGGAATCACGATATTTCAACGCGATCCGTACATCGTGTTCTTCAAAAGTACAAATTCCGTCCATTTAAGATTCAACTGCACCAAGAATTGCAACCTCAAGATTTTCATGCGAGGCAAGATTTTTGCGTGTGGGCTATCAACAAAATTGAGCAGGAGGAATCATTTCTTATGCTCGTATTATTTTCTGATGAAGCGACGTTCCATAGAAATGGGCATGTCAATCGCCACAACTACCATTATTACGCCGATGAAAACCCACACGCAATGCGAATGATAAACCACCAGCAAAGATGGTCGCTGAATGTTTGGGGAGGCATACTTGGAGAACACCTTTTGGGTCCTTATTTCATCGAGGGGCACCTGAACGGCAACAGTTATTTGAGGTTCCATCGCGACGACTTGGATGATCTCTTGGAAAATGTCCCTCTAGCCTCTCTACGACAGATAGTTTTCCAGCACGATGGGCCTCCTGCACATAATAGCCGTGTCGTTCGGGAATTTCTCGATGAAACGTTTCCGGACTCCTGGATTGGTCGTGGGGGTCCTGTGAGGTGGCCGCCAAGATCACCAGACCTCAGTCCCCTTGACTTCTGCCTTTGGGGTCATATCAAAAACGAGGTCTACAGGACGGTACCAACTACTGTCGAGGATATGAGGGAGAGAATCCGCGAGGCTTTCCGCGGTATATCACCAGAAGTCCTTAGGAGCTTGTGAGTCGAAGTTGCGGTTATGCCTCCAGCAGGAAGGTCGTCATTTCGAACATTTACTTTAAGTTGTTAAATTTTCTTTATCTGCATTTTTCATATCATGTTGAATAAATAGGTACATACTATTATGTTGACTGTATTTGTGTTTTTGTTTTCTCAAGGCACACTTGGGAAAGGAAAACGTTTCCTGACATTTGCGATGAAATTCCTTCTTTCTCCGAAATTTTGTTACGTAATGTGTATTTTTTTTGTACCAATGAAAAATTTAGAGTTTTGGCTGTACAACGCCGTATTTTTTTTAGGGGGTGCCATTTGAAATCATCAATCAAAAATTATTTTTTTCCATAAATTACCCGAAAAAAAATTATGTGAAGGTCTACAAGGTCTTAACCTGTACCTCAATTGAAAATTTAGGCGCCAGCGTCAATTAGTTTCTCTACAAAAACATCTCAAAAATGGGGCGCAATTATAACAGCGAAACCGCTAAAGTGAAGGGTATAACATGTTAGATAAAAAAATAAGTACTCTCCGAGCACTTTCCAAATCTGCAATAAAAAATAGGGCATTCCATTTAAAAAAAAAACATAAGTTTGGTACGCCACTGGAGTACGGCACGCCGCTGATGATTAGAAATATTTTTGAAACATAGCGACGATAATTATGCACCACTTTGCTCTTAGATTTTTTTCGATAGCTTTTATCGTAAGGGAGCTATGGTCCGAGGCGTCTTAAGTGCCACACCCGGTATATATGTATATTATAAATAAAACAATTACTTTGTTAGTATATCTTGAATTAAATTATTTATAGCTATAATTTTTGCAGCTTTAATTGTGATTATCACACATTAAGTTTAACGTTTGATAAAAAAGTAATAACATTTTATTTATTAATAATAATAATTATTATAATAATAATATATTTGTTGCCCATAAAGGAAACGAATCCCAATTACAAGACAAATCATAATAAATATACAAAATAAGCAAATATTCATAATACAAAAAGTAAATATTAATACAATACAAATTACTGTGTACGGTCAAGATATGAAATAATTGAACTTAAAGTATCACAATGTGGCGTTATATGATTAAAATTATTACAAATAATGTTTAAAGGAGATTGAAAGTTGGCTTCTGTCTGCTGCTGAAAGATGGTACATGCAGCCGAACTTTGCCTAATATGTCGGATGAGTCAACAAAACCATGCAATAACTTATAGAGAAAACTAATACCTGTCTTTTGTCGTCAATACTCAAGCGAATTAAAATTAAATAATTTAAGTAATTCATTGTGATCAAAACCTCTTATTGGATAATGACCTACTAACTTGAAATGTAAACATTTTTTAATTAAAGGAAAGAAAGTTATTACGAGAAACCAGTTTAATAAATGCATCATGCACCATTAAAGATTTTAAATGATATGCCTTGAATAAGGCTTTCGGCCATAAGTAAATGGTCCTTAGTTCTTTAGTACTTTAGAAAGTTGAGCAGTCTTATCTGAACCTTATATAGCAGTTTGTAATGTCAATGTATATATATTTTTTGAATTTATTTATAAATAATAATAACTTTGTTTGCGTCAATCACACTATTTATATTAAAACAATAAATAATTGAAATATCAATGATAAATAAAATACTGCAAAATAAAATAATAAAATAATAACAATACTCTTTTATAACAGAAATATAAATAATATAGAGTGCAAATTTATAACCAACTAAAAATGTATACAAAACATTAAACTAATACAAACATTGATAAAACAATGTAGTTTGAATAGGTTTATACATATATAGGACAAACGTCATAACTAATATGAATTCAAATATAAGTAAAGTAAAAGCCAGCAAGCAAAAGGAAAGTGGCATAAAATTACGAATAAATATTCCGAATTCCACTTATTTTATTATCCATACGATACACATTATTTTAGTTTTATATATTATGATGGAATTGACTCATTTAGACAAATATTTTAGTAGATCCATTGCAGACATAAGTAAATTCTACTAATATACACTAAAAGTTATAATTTTAAATAACTTACAATGTTAAATACTTGAGTTGTTTCTATTAAAAATTTTATGATAATAGACAGAAACAGAAAGCAAATACAATTCTCTTTTAGAAGATATTTAATAATATATTATAATTTAATAAAGATGTTTAGAAATAACAATTCTAATAATTCTAACATTCTTATATTGTAGAAATATTTGGTAAAATGAATATTTTTTTTCTCAATGGTATATTGAATTATTTAACAGAGCTCTCACGGTAATTATACTTCAAGTAAAAGTTATATAACGTGAGCTGATATTTTAGTAAGAGTGACAATATAAACGTTGCCATAGCTGCAATGAAGAAGTTCGATTTACTGTTAATTTTGTCAATATTCGAGTAATTCAACAATAAGATAAATCTATTTCTGTAAAATCATGGCTATTCTGTCACAACAGTACATTATAAGCCCTTTAGAACACCAGCTTCTGATAAACGATATTTCATCAAAAGCATCTATTTACAGATGTGATATTTTCATAATTGTTTTAATATACAGCATATATAATACACATCAAATGTGATGAAAGACCAATTGATTAAACTACGTGATTTTAGGTTTATAAAAAATGTAGTCATTATTTATATGAATAATATAGTATAATCAGAAATTAAAATTGACCATTTTTTAAATTATTGTATAGTAGTAGTAGTAGTAGTAGTGTTAGGCTATCGACCACGTGGTCCTTCCGCCATGTGTCATTTGTGTATTTGTGTGTGTGTAAATGAGCTTGTTACTTTAAAGGATCGCCCCCGTCACTCTAAAGCACCATTAATTGTATCCCAATGGTGAATGGTACCGGTCACCCATCCGACTACTGACCCGAATCAACGTTGCTGCACGTCAGTTCGGGGCCGTAACCGATGCGCCACCACCGGCGTGTAATTATTGTATATTTATATAGAAGTAGTAGTTTTTGGCTATTGACTACGTGGTCCTTCAGCCGTGTGATTTGTGTATTTGTGTGTGTAAATGAACTTGTTTCTTTAGATTATTGCCCCGTCACTCTAAAGCACCATTAATTGTATCCCAATGGTGAATGATACCGGACACCCATCCAACTGCTGAGCCGAACCAACGTTAGTTCAGGGTCGCAACCACCACTGGCCTGTAATATTTATATATCACTATATATTATATTATTAATATTTCTGACGAACTGAAAAGTAGCGGCGCATTAGGTAATAGCATATAATAAATGCCACACTAAATATTTCTTATTATTTATTTCCATAGCGAATCAAGAAAATAGTAATGTAATGCAAATATACTAATTATTCTAATATATTTGTGCGTTATTTTTCTATTAAATTCTGTAAATATAGACAATATGTGTCTTATAATGGTTTTATTTTAAACAACAAGACTTCTTGGCCCTATTCATTGCACCACTTGTATTGCTTTGGCAGCGATGTGGAACACAAAGATATATTATGATTTCCTCCGTATTTTCCGCATTTTGCTCATTTAATTTCTCTTGTACAATCGAATCTTGTATAGCTAAATTGGCTGTATTTGCTACATGGACTTGGAATCGCATTGGAGAATTCCATTATAGAGTTAAATGTTTAAAAAAACTTGTATCATATATATATATATATATATATATATATATATATAATAATTAATAGTGAGAAAAATAAATTTTCTTTATGAGCATTTCTGCACTTATGTTTTACATTTTAATGTAAAAACTCCAGCTAAACAGTTAAAACAACTACTCCCCGAACTAAAGCACCACCAGGCATTGAAGGACATAACTGTTAGCTGTCGTTACATGTCTGAAATCATATTCAGCACGATGTAACAATTATTGTGGTGTTATCATTTTTTAACCGCTCCTCGAAAAGTGTATGCAATGACTATGTGTAGACACGTGTTTCGCTGTATCACAGCTCATCATCATGGAATTGAAACTATGTACCCTTCTCTAGGGCGCTACAAGGTATGCAATAAACATTATAATTATAATAACAATAACTTAAACTTACAGAAACGAGGCTAGTAGAGTCCCATCTTAAAACATGGACATTTAGACGTCACGGACATCTATATCCAACTGATAATTTTAAAGTTATTAAAGGAAAGAAGCGAAAAGAAAAACTGTGTTATTTATTAACAACTAGGTTGTAATTTAAGAAGATATGTGTAAATGGCACATAGGCCTTTTAAATGTGTTTTCGCTTGCATGGCATCAGATTCCTGGTTAATGTAGCACATTTCTAAGAAAAGTCTATTTTTTTGTGTCTTTCAGTATCTAGAACCTCAACTGCACTATGATTGATCACATGCTTTGTGCTTTGTGCATGAGTGGCTAGTGCACAAGCTCCCTTTTTTATGTTACTATCACTTTTATGTTGCGTTATTCTGAAGCTCAGTGTTTGTGATATTTGACCAATATATATTTTAAGGCATTCAGATATAAAAGGCCTAAGTGCCATTTACACATATCTTCTTAAATTACCACCTAGTTGTTAATAAATAACGCAGTTTTAATTTTCGCTTCTTTCCTTTAATAACGTAAAAATTATCAGTTGGCTATAGCATTAAATGATCTCGGTGACGTCTAAATATCCATGTTTTAAGATGGGACTTTACTAGCCTCGTTTCTGTAAGTTTTAGTTATTGTTATTATAATTATAATGTTTATTGCATACCTTGTAGCGCCCTGAAGAAGGGAACATAGTTTACCGAAATATCGGCAAAGAATAAAGAGTAATTAGTGAATAATCTCGCTTATTGACCGATTACCCAATAAACTGATTTAATATATTTACTCCGGTCACTATATCACAATTTATATATATATATATATATATATATATATATATATGCCCAGTAGTAGTACAATTATCAATAGGCGATACCTTTTGTATACAATATTCTCTTATCTGCATCTTATACAGGGTAAGTTTTTTCTATGTTCTCTATGGGGATCTCGGAAACTAGAGATAGTAAACCGGTTAAATTGGGATAAAAAGTGTAGATTTCTGAGACGAATAAAATTTCACTTTCAAAGTTTTCAAAAAAGTCAAGAGTAACTAGATATTTTGAAAAAAGTAAAAAGTGTCTATTTTATTCACATTAATATATCTCGGGTATTATAACAGATAGAAAAAACTGCAAAAGGTAAAGTTTTAGAACATTTTATGCAGATTAGTATATTCAGAAAATTTTTACCGTCATTATTTTCTCAGATATGACTCAAACTTTTGACTTCAATTACTTTGCTTCCCTACGTACACAATGTATGGATTTTAACAAAGAACTCCATGACTTATATATAAGTCAAATTAAAGGACATCTGCATTATAATCTATGTTCTTTTTGAGCGTATTTTAACAATACCTGATGAAGTGGTTCCCCAAAAGCCATGTAACTTAATCAAAGCAATACTGAAGAGGAGTACTTCGATATATTGGGAGTTTTTTTTTTATAGTTAACTGAATGAAGATCGCAATGTGTCTACGTTTAGCTTTCCCACTCTAATTTCCTTTAATTTTTTTAGTGCTTCCATATCTGCTGTTTTAATGGTATCTATAGTTTAAGTAATAGTTGTTGATCTGGGCCAGATGGTATACCACCATTTTTTCTAAAATAATGTTGAAGTACTCTTACTATCCTCATCGGTTTTATGCATAACTCATCATTAAAAATATGTATAGTTTCTTCATGCTGAAAGACAAGCTACACTTTATTCATTCATCTATTCCCAAACTATTAGACAAGGTTGTTGCGAACCAGCTATAGTGGGTTTGTAAAAATCTAATTGTTGACCAAAAACATGGGTTTAGTGGTAGTCGCTTAAAAATTACAAATTTTTTATTATTTAAACAATAATTCTAAATGCCTTTTTTGCCACACTAGCGTTGATAATTAGTGTATTTTACGTAAATAAAAATCAGTTATACAAATAAAGTTACGAATTGTTTTCATTTTATACTCCAAAATGTATAACGAAGTAGAAGCTTCAAGAATAAACGATATCATCAGTGCTAGCAAAAAAGATAAAAGTGTATTTTACGAAAATGAAATCCAGTTATACTCAAATCGTTTATTAACAAAACAACGACTACTATAAAGCCTAAGGGATATAATAGATAGAAAAATAAGTATATTATACCTATAAAGTTTAAATCACACAACATAAAATCTGCAATAGTAAATACAAGGAATTTTGGACAAATAGTTAATAATAACAAAACAGAAAATTCGGATTCACTATAATGGTCAGAAGTAAACAAGATCTAGAATGTAAATCGTGAGGTTTTCTGCATAAGACAAATAGGACGAAATTTTGAAACGAGACAAAGTAAATACAGAAAATCTAATATAAACGTATGAGCCAATACGGAATTAACTGATTCTGTATAACCATGGGACACCACTTTCATTTTTTTGCAAAAAGAGGAATATATATTTAGAGAGGATTAGAAATCAAACGGGTCATTATCAGGAGGGATTATGTGCTTAATAACCAGTATAAAGTAATCAACACCGACGACATCATTAACTGTGTGATTTCCTATAGTAGATAGCCTTCGAAAGTGGAGTGCGGTGTGTCGTTTATTTCGGCACAAACACGCCGTGAGTCCCAGTTTATCATTTTTTATTACCGCATTGGTTGTGTGTAATACTATTGTTCAAAAGTTTGAATTTAAAAACGGAATTTTATATGGTGTTTAAAACGTATTTCATTATCTACTCTGCCTTGATAATAGAATAGGACGTAACCAAGTAGCAAAATAACTTAAGTTGGTTAGTATTGTGAATGTAGTTCTATACAGCTCTAGAACTACATTCATAATACTAACCAACATTTTTTAATATAAATTGTATAGTACAATATTATATTATTATTATTACTTATTATTACTATTATATAGCACAATTTATGTCCTAATTATTATGAAATTATAATTTATAAATGAATTTAATTCTTAAATTCTAATAATAATTTATGTCATTGGAATGTGCATCCAATGTTTCCATATATATGAAATGGCAACAAAATTTTATTTGCTTCTTCTATTAACTACCATATCAGAATTGCATATGTTATAACAAAATACGTTAATTATACTAGCAATCTACTGTTAGTATTTTTTGATAAAGTCATGTTTAATAAATTCAAGAATTCTTGATCCTATCTGCGAATGTACACACCTGAAATAAAAAAAAAACATATAACTTTAGTTAAAATTTAGGATATTAAATAAAAATTATATATAATTTTTGATTCAGCCTAATTCATATGAATTTATTAAAAGAAAATTTTCCATCATTTCTTAAATTTACGTACCAATAATTTTGCCCGGCGCTGCCACCATATATGCCGGCTTAAGAGCTTATAATAATATACAAAATAATTCAGTTTATCAAACGACGCATTAACTATATTTTTCTTTTCTATTATTATTAATACATCAATCGTAAATCAATAATTTATTTCCATTTCTCTTTAAAAAAAAATTATTTAATTAATTAACTACTTATAATCTAATCTAACAAAAACGTACCTAATCTACCCTTACAAATCCTAACTAAACCTAAACGTCCCTAACGTTGCCTAAAATAACTTAGTATAACTTTATTAGTACCATTTTTTAAATAATAAAAAGGTAATTGATAATGTTATCATTATAAATCAATAAATAGTAATTTATAACAAATTTTCATGAGCTTTTATTATTATATATTATTTAGTAGGAGCTAGTTTTGTCAGAGACAATATGTTGACTGATATTTTTTGCGATTCTATGTTTTCTTAATATCCCTATTTAACCATACTTTATCTCTGAAAAAGAGCGAATAAAATAGTCTAAAGGATAGCAGCCGGAAATACAATTATTTGATTTCTCCAGTATAATACCCTAAAAATTAAACAACTAAAATATTCACAATATTGATTTAATGATGCTGTTACTTGACGAAACTCCATTATGCATTTAAGTTAATAAAAAACGGATGTTTTGAGAGTTTTGGTATATTATATAGACACTGCTACTATTATTTCACCATACCGTTGCTTCATCAGGATTATAACAAATTACAATTACAATGGCGAGGAGTGTTACACTTACAGCGACTACAGATTTAGTAGTAGCGAATGATTAACATCAATTTGTTCACTTAATAAAATATGGTGTTAAATTTACTAATTTATATATTTATTTCTTTTATAACATTGATAAAATCACTTCCAAATAGTTCTAGCATGCTAGTGTTGGGTGTTTACTAGATAATTAGTATACGCTAATTAAATTGAATTTACTATATAAATTTGTAACAATATTGTCTAGTATGGATTAAATATAGAGAAGGTGTTTATTAATGGCTTAATTACTAATTCCATTGGACTATGTAATGTATTTCATAATTGGCATATTAATTAGCTTAGCATTAGTAAGTAGTTCAGAATTAATAAAGTCTATTGAATAAACTAAGATATTAATTATATTAAATTTATTATAGTTAAATTGTATATATTAAGAGTTATAAACATATTGTTGTTGAATATTACAAACATAACAGGGTAAGGTTTTAGCAAAACGAAATAAAGTAAAGTAAGCAACGGGGAAACTTAAACGACGTGGTAAATAAACTAATTATATTGAGCTAATTGGGAATTTGTTAATTTTGGTAATGTAGACCTAAAAGAGTATCACACAATTAGAAAGGAGGGTAAAAGGTTATGTATATATTTGTTATGCATTTTAAGAGTTAGGTAATATTGAAGAAAAATGTAATTTACCTTTTTATTTCGAAGAACTATCTATGATGGATTATTTATACTAATGTTACTGAATTTTAAAGAATAATTCTCCCAATGAAGCTTAGTGCACGTGTGTGTGGTGGCGAAAGGTAACCTAAGTTACGATAGGTTTTTAAATTTAAAGCGGGAAAAGTGCATGTTTGAAAATGTTTTATAGGTACAATTATTTGTCTTGAGACAATGAAAGTAAAATTAGTTGATGATTGTGTTTGCTCACTAAGGCATTGTAATTTTGTGTTGTTAATGATGAATTTATCTATTTCATATGATTCATACAGACTTAGTTGATTACTTTGTTTATGTTGTGGGGTAATTTAATTAAGAAACAATTCTTTACATGTGTAATTATAAATAAATAAATGTCGTCCAAAATTGGACTTGTGTTTTTGATTGAGATGTTCTTTTAGTCGTACCTTAAGGACGCGACCAATTTCACCAATGTATGTGGCTCCACATTGGTCACAACTAATAATAATGAATAAACTCCATTTTGTCTAAAATTTCTCTGTTGTCTTTGGGATGACTGAATATGTTTTTAATGGAATGATTACATTTGCATATGGATTTAATATTGTATTTTT
The DNA here is from genome assembly GCA_963969525.1 of Ontholestes murinus. NCBI lineage: Eukaryota > Metazoa > Arthropoda > Insecta > Coleoptera > Staphylinidae > Ontholestes > Ontholestes murinus. The sequence goes on along the minus strand of OZ018389.1, from coordinate 40,577,321 downwards.
TAGAATACGAAAAACATAAATGGCTTGAAGCTTGTCAAGGCCTTCATAATAAAAAGGGAGAAACTTACTAGAACAAAATAAAAAAAAACTAAACAAATATAAAAAATATAACCACGATGCTAATATAAAAGACTAAATCAACGGTTCAACGTAAACAGACGAGACATCAATAGCGAAAGTATTTGCAGAACATTTAGAAAATATGTTTTAAAACTCATACAGAAATACGAATACGGCAACGACTTTATAGTACAGTAATTAGCTTGTTCAATTATTTCGACAAAACCCAGTATCCCTCTCCAACCACCTCTGGCCTTTATAAAATTGCGCGCTTACTCCTCAAACAACTTTCCCGCGATATCCACAAGTTTGCATTAATAATTTCCAATTACTGCTATTCCTAACAACATTTTCCTACTGGCTAGAAATAAGGCATCAGAATATGCATTCCCAAACTCAACACTGATCCTACTCTAGTATCCAGCTACCATCCCATTACACTTCTAAAAATCGGTAAACTGTTCGAATCCCTTCTCAAACAAAAGATTCTTTAATCATCCAAAATCCTCATCCTAAAATACCAGTTTGGTTTCCTACCTCAAAAATTTACCATTATTTCTCTATTCATTCGCTCCAATATAGAAACAATCATCTTGAAGGTAATAAAATTTTGCTTCTAAATATTCAGAAAACTTTTGATTCGATTTGGCATATTGGCCTTCTTTATAAATGCTACCTTTTAAATATTCCACGCTACTTAATAATCCTTATATGCCAATTCCTTCCTAAAAGATACAGGTAAGTTGTAATGAAGCATACCCTTTCCGACTCATTTTCTATCCATCAGAGCTCACCCCTCCTTTATAATATTTCTTGTCACGATCTGTATAATCCCAATCCCACATACTTTGATTCCTCAAACCAAAGCTTTTTTCGCAGATGATACCATCCTTATCGCCCATGCTTCAACTCTTCATGTTGCCCAACATACCCTTCAAAAATCGTACAATGTGATCCAATCCTACCTACTCCAGTATCATAAATAATACCACAATTTATCCTACCTACTCCGGTAAATATCTTGGTATTCTATATGACTCAAAACTCTCCTTCAAAGCTCATGCACAATCTATGAAGAGTTAAATCTAGAACTCGACATTGTCTAGCATTAACATATAAGAACCAGCAGTTACAATCTACAAATCCATATATCGACCTGTTATAAACTACGGTGCAATTCTATTGAGCCAAATCCGTCCTTTAATTCTCTATCACTTTGACGTTGCCGAAACATCAGCCCTCACATTTGACACCCAATTAACCCGCTTTATAGTCCGTCAAATAAGCTCTTTTATGAATTCATCCAGGTTACTCCCACCTTCCAACGTTTATATAGACATAGTCTTAAATTTGGTAACAATCCTTTTAATAAATTTTGCATTTCCCAAAATCCCAATAATCCACCTAAATTTAAACATCCTAACGTTTCAGTATGTCTGTAAGTAGCCACTAGAAAATATATTTATACTTAGGTAAATAACACCGTGTAATTTAAAATCTAAATGGTTTTCTTTCAATAAGTCCCATCGCTGTGTTACTTAACCCACAATAACCATTTTAATATATATTATATGTAAAGAAATAAAATAGCTGTAAGAGGTATTAGCTGCAATATGGTTATTACATTTAACAAAAACAATCATAAACACTTAACTAACGCACTTACTATGTTTTAACCACTAAAAATTATGTAATATATATACATATATTACAAAAACGCACGACTTAAGTTTCGACGGTTTAATGTCATTATCAAGACTTGATAATGACATTAAACCGTCGAAACTTAAGTCGTGCGTTTTTGTAATATATGTATATATATTACATAATTTTTAGTGGTTAAAACATAGTAAGTGCGTTAGTTAAGTGTTTATCATGAATTACCACGTAGTAACGGTCACCACAATCCTTATGATTAAAAACAATCATTGTTGCAATAAACTACTTACATACATACTTACTAAATTAGATTAAATAGGTATTTTTTATAACTAATAGTTATGAGCAGAGTCTTGAAAGAAATTAATTATATTAACTACAATACTCATAACTATTTATATTGTTCATACCTAGAAATAATAGGTAATTTTATTACAAAAAGATGATGATTTGTTGTTATAAGTATCAATTTAAAGAAAGTACGTTAAATTTAGAAGTAAGCGGAATATACCCACTTGACTAACACAGTTAATTCTTTACTGGACTTATCTATAAAAATATAATTTATTATTACTTCAGTCTACTAATATGTGCCTTAACTATGTTACAAACTAATTATATATTTGTTTTCAATTGCAGCAAGTCATCCTCCTGCAGCAAGTAGTGAAGCGACAAAGCTTGATATTTCAATCTACGTTTCACCGAGCCCTCGCCACTGTAGATGTATCCCTGGCGTTTCCAGATAAGACCGGATTTCATGTTCCCCTTGCAACTCAAAGGTATAATCAAATTCCAGACGATCTTTGTTTCATACAAGGGCGTTTATCAAAACGAAATTCTATACTTATTTAATTAATGGTCCATCAAAACCGGTATCTAATTATAATGAATATATTAACATCCTTGTTATACTTAACATATATATCAAAAAATATTTTTATTCAAAACATGTTTTAACGAAATTATTTTTAACATTTTCTTACATTAAAATTATGTATAATACTGTTATAATAAATTTTTTATAAAATTATAATATTAATTAATATTTGTATTTTGCTTCGTATAATGCAAATTTATTATATGATATAAAATGATTGCTATTACAAGTAAGAGTTTGACGCAAACCATAAAATTATTCGGTAAATTAATTATTGACTAGGAATTCAGAAATATGAAACATTTCTACAACTCTTAGTTTTCTTAGATATTTAACTAATTTCTTATTCAACTCCAGGTGAAACGTTTTTGAACAATCTTGATTTTAAATAAAAATTACTTGGTTTGTTTAAAAAATAATTTATTATTGTCTCGTCGACTGTTTTTATCAATATCTGTAAAACAATCCAAGTAATTTTTAGATTAAACAATTGGCCGAAACAAACAAGACTCTACTTACAATTTCTCATATATTTTATAAAAAAATATATTAAAACATGTTGAATAAATACTTATGAAAAAGGATATAAAAGATTATTTAAAGAAACTATAACAAATAAATCGTTGCTTTTTAAAAGGAGAATAGATTTGTTAGTGTTCTTCAAATTTCCTTTTTTATTCCTAGTAATATATTCATTGTTTAAATAACCACTTTCCTGTAATTTCTGAACAATTCTAATAATTGCTTATTAACACGGAACTGGACGATTTTATAAATATTTAATATTGGTCGTAAATAGCCTGCAAATAATGTCCGTCAAATCTCTATTTGATGATTTAATTTTCATTCTGAATTGAAATATTTCTTTGCAGCTTAATCAATTTAGATGATAAACACTGACTTTAAACTGCAACTACAGTTTTAACAATTTTATTTTGTACACTATTTCGAAGCTTTATTTTAAATACAACCATAGGTTAAATAAAAATAAAACCTCCAAAATAACGTCAGCCTTTCAATAATAGAAATACAAACTGCAATTGAAAATTCCATCTATGAAACAGGATATACTGTGTAACCCATCTAAATGCACGACAATGCAAACAGGTAATTAATATCATTAACGTTGATTAATTCATGCGACAAATAATATTATTTTTTGTCACAAATAATACATTGCTGTCGTCGAAACATAATATTAAAGCGAACATTAGTTCATTAGCTAAGGACATCCGTTTTTCATCTATAAATGTAGAGTGTAAAATAATTATGCAGTATTTTTTTTAGTTTAGATATCCGAAATTATAATAGTATGAAATTAATATCCAGAATCAAATTAATGTCCATTCTTGCTCTATACGACTGCATAAAATAGTATTTGGTGATATAAACATGGCAATAACATTGTCAAATTATTTTTTTTATAGTTTACTTATTCTGTGTTTACACGTTAAATGATTATGCAATAAATGTATTTCAATTATTAACGTAAAATAATATTAAAAATATTTTTATCGATAATATTGTTAATATATAGTTTAAGAACTTGGCGTTCAATACTAATAACGTTATATAACTTGAGTAGTAGTTGAAAAGTTTATAAAAGCTACGCAAATGTGACGTGATGAGGTTAGGGTCGAATACAGCGATGTTCAATATTATAATGAAAAGGATGTTAGAGTGAGAAGACAGGGAAACACGTTTGGTAAAGGAGTCAGTAATTATATTTTTATTTATAAAAACGTTAGACTAACTTTATAAGCGTATAAATATTTAAGTGCATGAAAAATTGTGAAAAATTATGTGAATACATACATTTTGAGCTCATAGTTTTTCGCATGATTTCGTGGACGAGCAGGTTTTTTGGGAGACACACCAGGTCTTATATTATTTTAATTCCTTCACACTGTTAGCGGATATGTCGTTGTGTCAGGCGAATCTTCTCAATATATATTCCATTTTTTGATTTTACGTTTACAAAGGCAAGATTCAAAACATTTATTTTTTCATGAAAATGATCAGTGCCAATTTAACGTTTTAATCTTAAAATTTTTACTCTTACAACATCAGACTCTTTTTATATGTACTTAGATACAGGCAAGCCTTATCTATTTGCCCTGGTATACCTCATATATACCCATGTTTATTGTAATATTAAGTTAATAAAATAGTCCTTTCCCTCTGTATCGTTTCCTAACCACTAAAAATAATAGTTCTTATTAACTTCTTCTTTTATATAATAACTTGTTAAAGTAAATTCTTCCTGCTTCAAATAATAATTGGTAGGATTTAATTTATTATATATGTAACTTATATAGAAACTTATTTATTTTATTGGTATAAGTTATACACGTTACCTAAATCTACAAGTATTGAGCCTTTTGTTTATCTTTTACATGCATATTTTTTGCTTTTTCACTAAAAAATAAATTATTTAGTCAATATATATATATATATATTATATAAGTGGTACATATAAAATATTATATTCTAAACTACGGATATTGGTTTTATTTGCTTTCATACTCTGAATAATAGGGCTTGTAGCAAAAATTGTTTGATTATAACATCTTAATTAATATCGGTATACGTGTTTTCTTTGCAAATACAATCATTATGTTATTTTTAATTATTAGATAGAAAACTAAAATTAATTATGTTGCTTGTATCGAATATTTTGTGGTGATCTTTACCATGTAGCCAAATCATGAACGTATTATCATCACAACAATACCATAAGATATATGGAAGCTTGATTTCAATTCCTCCACAAACCAATTAGTGCTGAGTATGGGAATTACTTCATTTCTTGGTTAGTTTATTACTCACACTTTCTATTATGATATGATATGATAAATTCTTTAAATCGGTAAAGCTATCATAGAAAGAGTACTGGTATGTAGAAAGAATATTCTTGATTTGTTTGTAATGTATATAAATATATTATAAGAACACGACTTGAGTTTCGACGTTTGAAGGTCATTATCAAGTGTTTTTGTAGTATATTTATATACATTATAATAAATTTTAGCGGTAAAACACATAGTAGGTGTTTTATTTAAATGTTTATAGTATTAATTACCACTTATTAACGGTCGCAACCGTTATCATGGCAGAATTTTCGTTTCAGTATATCTACCTGTATGTAGATAAACATGTAACCTTTATATGAATTTAACGTTGTTTATTGTGTCTTAGTTTTGTTTTTGAATTGTTATTTTATTATAATATTTGTGTTAAATACTTATGCATAAATAGCACTACAAATAATAAGGTCAAAACTCTAGTTACGCAGAAGATATACGAATAAAGTGATTAAGTTCTTGTTTGGTCTATTTAGTAAACATTGATTTATTTGTATTTGCATCAGTAAGAATTAAAATGATTGTACAGATAAATAGGTTCTAGTTTAAATGTTTTTTTTTATATTTGGATATATACCACTTTATTATACTCTTGACTTGATTTGTTTTTGTCAATGGACCAGTATTTTTTTATTTAATTGACACTTATCATAACTTTCATATAAATTTTCTGCAGCTCCTTCCTCAATCGCTAGTGTGTTATTGGACAATTCTTACAATTTAGCTATGTCAATAATACTTTCATGATTTGTTCAAATTATTTAACATAAGTTAGAGCTCAACATTGCATTTGCAAAGAAAATTACACTTAATTGAATATTTATATTAACTAATAAAAACTATGACAGCATAAGCAACTCTTTGAATAAATCTGTTATTGAATTGCATTAATGATTGAAACGCGAAAATAAAACAAAACAGCAATTGAGGTTATTGTAAATCAATCTTCGTCCAGATTATCAAACTCGACAATTACGACTTGTGTACGGCTGCTACCGGTCAACTGAAACAAATTCTTAGTTATATATAAACACTCAAAATGTGGCGTTGTTAAACCTAAATGTTTATGTTTATGTTTATTAGTTTTTAGATTTCTTTCCAAAGAAAATGAATACATATGAATATACACAATTAATTAACAATCATATTATCACAATAAATATTTTACCTATCAAGAGTACACTGACACAAAGTAATAAAAGAAATATTTTACTGTACGCATAGTATTATGAATATATTATAATACAGAATTGATATGTGAATTTTCTTCGCTTTATAAAATGGTATATACTTTTCTTTATTAATATTATTTCTCGATTTATGCGTATGGCTCTTGTATATAAATATTTGTTCAATTAAAGTAATGAGTAATGTATTTTAAGGTAACACCTTCTCAATAAATTATCTACACTATATTCTTCTTTCAGATACCCCAGCTGGTTCTCTTATAAATTACATCTGGCACTCCCTCAGCATCACTTCGCTTCTCCAAATAAATCTGCAACATTAGCTGTGGTGGTTTACAGAAATTTATCCGCCTTCCTGCCCCAGCGATCTGCTATCCGGCTCAAGTAAGTACCTCATACATTGTTTATTACCCGACATAATCCACATAAACATTTCCATATTCTTGTTTTAGCGTAAATTACCATCTCGCTAATAATTATATACGGATTACGAACAAACACTTTTAATTCAGAAGAATTGTAGTTGTTTTTTTAAATCAATTTTAATTCGCTTATTTATATAAATAAAAATCAATACATAGTAACATCTTAAATAGGATAGTTGTTATTGATATTACTATTTGGATTTTATGCATATTAATTATTATATTCCAATGTTTATAGAATGTAATAATTGTCTCGAAGTCATAATTTTGGGGTTGATAAGCGCGTTTTTAAAAAGGTTTGATTTTATTATTATACAACGTTACTACATGAATGGGTACAGATTTAATGGATGCGACTAACTCTCAGTGAACTACTATTACGAATGATGGATTACGAATGCTGAATTATAATCTAATTACTCTTATTTATAACATAATTCTAAGTACTAAGCATAATAAAATGTGTGGGTGTAGTAAGTGCGCATTAAGATACAATATAGATATTATATGAACAAATCTATTGTTAATTAATAATAAAAGTCCTTGTGTGGCCGCCAGGTTACTCCTATCCCCCTAGATCCGACATACCCCTGGGGATGGATCGATGTCTCTTGAAGCAATTTTCACTTTCTTTTTATTAAATCGGCTGTAGATATAAATTGCTACAAAAATTATTATAGTTATATATAGTATCATTGTTCCTACACTAGGTTTAACCGTAATGTACTCTTCAGGTGCAATTGGTATTTGTGAATACATAGAATGTCTTCTAATTTCAGTCTATTTAGTTGTATAGTGAAGTTTTTAACATTAACAGTGTTCATTTTTAGATTTGCAGCACTGACTATTAGTGGACTTCCCGAAAATGTTTCAAATTTAGGGATTTCATAGTTTTTGTTGATCAAGCTGCACTGGTCCACTTGGATGAGGTAGATCCCACGTAGTTGCTAGGCTTCTTCATGATCTGGACATTTGATCCTTAGTTCTTCGTTGTTGGTAAACACGGCCAGAAATTTATTACTATCCGGTACTTTTTCTATGTGATTCTTCTGAATTTCCAATTTTGTATATTTACAGTCCTTTAAGTCTCCGTTTAATAGTAAATTTGTTTCGCTGTTTCCTTTATAATTTAGAGAAGATTGCTACTGTACTGATAATGTTTCTTGCCGCTAAGACACAAGTAATTTAGAGGCCATATAGTTTTATCAATTTTCGATTGAAGTATAAATTTAACCTTCAGAATTATTGTATCGAAATCTGATTTATACTTAGTAGGAATGGGATGCATCATGTATGGATTGAATGAATATTCATAATTTATAGGAAGGGAAACGAAATAGTGAATTTTTGATTTTTCAATTTTACAATTAACGGTGATTAACGATTAAAAATCTAAAATAGTTTCAGGTTTCAATTCGGCATTTTTTCCTTATAGTGTGTAGAGATTTTAAGCAAATCATCATAAAGATCTTGTGGTTTGATTATATCTCAACTTAATATTTTTAGTTTACAAAATGTCAATGAATTTAGAATATTTTGTAGTATTTTTCCGATAGTAAAGTAATATTAATTGGTTATAAAGGTCCATCGCAAACATGACGTGCTGATGGTCAATATCTTCTCTTAGTATAGTGTATAATTGCATGATTCTAGATACCAACAATTTTTTTTATGTGATATATCTTTTATTGTATTATTAAAGTTTTCAATAATTTTTGTATTTATGCTATATCCGAATTTTATTTGATTCTAGAGACAGTTTTGATTTTTCTTTAGATGTTTCAAAACTTCGTTAATCCTTTTATCGTCGTAAGCGTCCATGTTTCCACTAATACTTTTAATTATTGAGCCTAATCCGTTTATTAATCCTCTTTTTGTTCTTTTTGTTATAACATATATCTGTAAGGCTTCAATTTTTTAAATAATATCTTTTCTAATATACTTCAGAAGATTATCGTAATTTTGGAAATCTCGTTTAAATTTTGTTATGTTGTTTACGGTGTCCGTAAGAAATTCATATTGAGAATTTAGTTTATTAAATTCATCATATATTGGCTTTAAATCATAAATATGTACGAATATGTGTTTACTTTTCTCTAGCTTCGCATTTCCTAAATTTATTGGTAATATACCAGCATTAAAAGCCATGTTCTTTATTTCGAACCCTAATATTTATGCTATAAAAAGCAACCTGAAATAAATAATTTGATAAATGATTTTAAATACCTTTTTATATATCACACACTTTTATTTTTAATGTGACTATAGTTTAGACAGATATTCTGTCATTTTCAAACTATACTTCAAATTTTTACAAACAACTTTATAAAACAATTTTACAAACAATTTAGATGGCGTTAAACAGAGGGGTATATATTAGGTCAGTTTGATCATTTATTACTAGAATTTCAGGGTTACATGTAATTTTATAAATTTCCAGGGACTCGAGTAAATCCATTTTTAAGCCCTTTTCAGCGAAATTAATTATCTCGAGTACACCTGTGTTATCAAAATTGCGATTATTGTTTAGTAAATGATTAGCAAAAGTTGATTTTTCGTTCTTTTATTATATGAACTTATATGTTCTTTTAGCCTAATTTTAAAATTGCGACATGACTGACCAACATATACTCCTTTACAAGTGTTGCAAGTTAATTTATATAAATTATATTTTCGTGGTCGAACTTTGAATTTTTAAAAACTATTTATTTCCGAATTTTATGATACATTAAGCGATTTAGATTTAGACTTGTTACAATTATTTACTACATTTAAATAATGACTGACAATAATACCGACGGATGTGGTAACGGCTTGAATAATAATAATAGTAATGCTTGAATAATAGTAGTGCTGGAGAGCCTTAATGCTAATCCTATTTATACAATATAGAACTAACAGCTAAGCAAAAAAACATCTGGGGGAAATTACTCCGCACATAGATAAGCGTAAAATAAGCGACTAAACATAATATAGAAATATGAATAATTAAACAATAAGATTAATTTATAATAAACAATTAATAGTCTTTTGTGAACAACAGGTAACTCCTCCCTCCTTAGACTCGTAGGGGAAGAATCGATAGCGTTTCCCGGGATAAAGTATTTTCGCCTAAGATATTTGGTAACTAAGGTCACTGCACTCGCGAAAATTAGGAAGTATATTAAGAGCGTCCATGCACTAGTTTTTAGAGGAAAACCCTTGTTCCGGCTCTATATAGTTTTGGGCGAACACGGGGATGTCATCCAATTTAAGTCTTTTTAGCTGAACAGAGAAGTTTTTCACATTAAAATTGTTCAAGAGGGGCTTCACTGCTCTGATGAGGACGGGGCTTCCGAAAGTTTCCTCGATTTTCGGTATTATGTAATTCCGAAAGGTCAGGTCACACTTGTCGGGTTGGATCAGGAAAATTCCTTGCAGGTTCTGTGATTCTTCTCGGTAAGGACAGGTAATCTTAATTCCTTCACTTGTTGTAAATACAGCAAGGAATTGATTGGTATCGGGCACTTTCTCCAGGTGGTTATTTTGAATTTCTAATTTTGTGAATCTACAATTTTTGCTTGTTCCATTCTTAAGTAGTTCAATTTCGCAGTCTGCTTTATAGTTAATAAGCAGATTATCACTGCATTGATATCGTTGATTAACGCCCAAACACATATCATTTAGAGGCAAAACTGGAGTCTATTTTCGACTTGAGTAACGTTTTAACATTCGGAATGATAGTAAAATATTCGGACTCATGTTTTAACGGAATGGGATTCATTGTGTAGAGGTCAAATGATTGTTCGTAAATGATTGGCAAGGACAGGAGGTAATGAATTTTCGTTTCTTCGATTTTACAATTAATTGTTATTATTGATTCAAAGTATATATATATATATATATATATATATATATATATATATATATATATATATATATATATATATATATATTCCGATTTTAATTTAAAAGGTAACTTTTCGTTGTAATTGTTGATTTTGTAAGATTTTTTGATTATTTGCCAAATGTCTCAAGATTATATCAATTCTTTTACTATCACGGGTTTTAATTATTGTGCCAAAGCCATCGATTAGACCTCTCTTTATACGTTTTGGTTTAACACTCAGTTGTATCATTTCAATTTTATTGATTATGTCATTCCGGGAGTAATTCAATATTTTTTCGTAATTTTGAAATTCTCTTTTAAATGCAGTGACGTTACTCAAGGTTCTTCTCAGAAACTCATATTGAAAATTTAATTTATCTACTTCTTCATAAATATTATTCAAATCATAATGGTGTACAAATGTGTGTTTCGTCTTTTCTAATTTGGCTAATTCTAATTTGATGGGCAATAACCCTACATTTTCCGTAATATTTTTGATTTGAAAGGAAGTCACAGAAGTGACGAAGAGTAGCCTGCAACTGATAGAATTATATTAGTATTTTTGAAGTTACTGGTTTCGAATCATCTATTTTGTCTTCACCGAGATAAATATTTATTTTTATACTGGAATTTTGAAAAATGTAGTTTATTATTGTTTTTACGGTTTCATAATTTAATTTATCAAGGCCGCAGCCTAATTTTGGGATTGCTAGCTTAGTTATTTGTTTGTCTAAACAGAACTGTTTTAAATTAATTAAAGTTTGAAAAAGGCATTTTATAGTTGGTTTGTCGAAATAATTTGGTTTTGTTATTAAGTAAAGAATATATCATCTTATTTTAAGTAAACTAACGAATATACTTGTGGGTTTTGTTTGTAGAGTTCCCGAACACGTCCAAATCTTAATTTGAAGTCTTGTGCTATGCCTGCATTCATTCTAACATCTTGGCTTACGCAATGCGCAAGCGAAAAGTCTAATGGAGCTTGAAATAGGTTATCATTTACTTCTATGACGTTTTCGTTTTTAATGATTACTTTATTCTTTAATTGGTCAATGAAATTATCAAAATTTAGAATATTTAGAGAATTCGATTTTTTTATCCTAGGTCTCTTAACGTTTGACAAGTGGACTTTGCTTACTTGATTGTGATGTTTGTTTTCTATTTCTGCCGTTCTATAATTAGGATTTACCATTTTAATCTTCTCTTTTTTATATTTATTTTTGGTCTTTGCTTGTTTTTGTTTGTTCTTAATAAAAATATCTTCGGGAATTTGGGGAACCTCTTCATGGTTTACATTACGTTTTTCAATAGCTTAATCTTTATTTAAATTAATAGTTTCATTAATCTTTTCATATAATAATTTTACTTTATTTCTATGCACTTGAACATAATTATTTATAAGGATAGTATAGTCAAATTCGGAGCCTCCACCTAATTAATTTCGAATTAGGTTCCTTAATGAACATCAACCATTGGCCTGTGGTCTATCACAATTTGAAATTTTCGTCCGAATAAATAAGGGCGGAAGTACTTTACGGTCAAAACTATCGCGAGTAACTCTACTAGCGTACGCGATGGGTTGGTTGGTTGCTAGCGTCTGTCGTTAAAATAAACGGTCGAGAAAAGTCGGGGTACTGTAGTAGGGGTCGGTTGGTTAAAATGTTTTTACATAAGTTAAAGCAGTTTTGATAATCGGAATTATTTATGTCAATGGTTGCATTCTTTTTGAGACATTTGTCATAGGTTTGGTCAGTTCGGCAAAGTTTTTTATAAATTTCCTGTAATACCCTAAAAGTCCAACGAAGCCTTTGATCTGTTTTGGAGTCTTCGGAATAGGATAATTTTAAATTATTATATTATTATTATTTTATATTTAAATTTTACCCGACGGTTTTGTTAAAAAGACGAATTGCGGCTAAACGAATTATTTTAAATACTATGTATGACATATAAAGTTACACCAGAATCGAGCCAGGAATCCAAATATGCTATTTATATACAGGGGGTTAGATTTTAAAAACGTGAATTAAGTATAAATCACCCTGTATACCAATTGCAATTGAGTCGAAAATATTTTTAGGTTGTAACATTAGGGCTGATTATATTAATAGATGGTTCAACAGAAAAATAGATAGCCCAGGAGGTTACTCCAATCACTGCTACGTTTAAACTTTTCTCAATGACTTATCCCAAGAATTAGCATGTGAAATGTTAAGAATAGTTTTAAACAATTTCAACATAACTGTAATATTATATGGCCAAATGGAAATTTTTATGAGTTTGTGAAAATAATTGAAAATATGTTGGGACGTTTCAATCTACAATCCTCGAGAATGATATATATTTGCGGTGCTTTTAATAAACATTTCAATCGAATTGATCGAAATTAACTGAATTTGTGTGATATATTTGCATCTTTTGATCTATATAAAACTGAATACTGCAAATATAATTAATATAGGTGTTTCCGATCATCGGGGGATGGCTGAAATCGATAAACAAAATATAATAACCAAACAAACTGTGCGACCTCTTACAAAGTCAGCTAAAATTGGATTTTCTAATATCATGGAAACTTGGAATTTTTAAAGAGTATGATCGACGCAGATGAACTTGCAATAAAATATCTAATAGAAGAAACTCAAGTTTATCTGCAAGTCAATTCAATTATTTTTTTTTGCATCTCTTTACTTTTTAAAGCAGTGTTAGACGAAAAACGACTTTTCTAACTTTATACAAGTGAAAGTAATAAATATAACATAATATAATTAGTTATTATCGTTACTATGGGAGGATGTGTGTGAATTTGTGAGCTGCGAATTTAAAAATAAAAATAATGAATTCGGTAACTCAACTTTACACAACCGATAATTTACGTCTAGCTTTGACATGTAGAGCATGAGATCTGAATACAAGAGAACCAAATCTAATCCACAATAAGATAAGAAAAATGTAAAATTCACTTACCTTACACTCTGCTTTGAGGAGGCTTGATCTAAATTCAGTTTATCTTGCGAGAAACACAATTAATGTAATCGTCAAATGAAAAAACTGATTTGATGGTATTTTGAATTTAATAACAAAAAAATAAATAAATAACAAAACAAACAATGAAAACGAAGTTACAAAAAAACAATTAACAACTAGCAATATTTAATTTTAATGATTTTTTTTTAATGAAGGATTTGATTGACTATTTGAGATTTTGAATGACTGCTTGAAACTGTAAATTCTTGACCACGCGAACACTTTGAATGACTGACTGTTTGTGAACTGATTAATGATGACTGTGATGACTTGATTGCTTGACAACTCGACGATAACTCGAAGACAACTAAATGATAACTGGTGATAACTTAATAATAACTGGATGACGGCTCTCAATGATACTCAATGATAACCTAATAATAACTGGATGACGACTCTCAACGATACTCAATGATAACTTAATAATAACTGGATGACGACTGATTTCATCCCTCGAATCTTCTCTCGTCATCACCTTCTAACAACCACCCCTCCATGACTTTGTTGAAGGAAGGGGTGAGTTGTCATGGTTTTGACCGACAGATCGAGACCGTATACGCGTCTGTAGCGCGTGATTTTATTTGCCTTAATGATTATTCCTTATACTAGGTTGACTATTTACATTATAACACTAATAACTATATCTACATATATACATTTGTGTATCCACATACGCATGACAAACTATGTGTGCCATTAATGTGCTGAGGCTGAGGGGTGTGCGCAAATGTGTTGTAGCGCGCAAACAAATTGATCTTGGGCGCATAAGTAATATTGTACCTACTTTCTACCTGTCTTGATCAGTCATATTCATATGAAATATCTTATTAACTATGAAAAGTATATAATTAATTTTGATTAATATTTAGTGAATTCGAGTTTATGACCTGGCGGGCGCATTTTCGAACACTCGGCTTTTTCCTGAGGATTAGCTGGTAATCCGGCGTTACATAGAATCGGCACATTCACAAATTACTGGAAAGTTTTATAATCACCAGAATTTACTTATTTCAATTGCAGTCATAAAATGTGTTCGAAATATTTCGTTGTGGTTCAGTTTATTACCTACAATACTATTTATTTTTGTGGTCCGTAATAAAAATGTAAACTGTGAAAATTGTGAGGCTAAAACGAATATTAAAATAAATACAGGGTGGATCATATAATAGTAAAAACTTTACACATTTTGAAACTAAAATGAAAGTTGAATTAAGAGATAATAATAAGCGTGACTATAAAATATTGAAAATGATTTGAAAAAATGATCCGATTCGCGAATGATTATGATTATGATTATGATTAGTTATTCTTTATCAAACTTCCTTAAAAAATGTAGGTTTTACAAAATACATTGAACACATACAAATAAAATTTTGACAGCAAGTTTAAGGTGCTTTATTAGCCTTAATTTAACGGTGTTTCGGCAATCCCGGTTGGATTGCCGATAACAATCGGCCACGTAAAAATGTGTTAAGTTCGCTTACATCTAGATAAGATAGATACATATTTATAGTTGCTTACATTGGTGAAGAATGTGTCCTATCGGCTGAAGTAGAGGTGAACTTGAGTACCTCTCCAATCCTAGATATCCTGGTGAGCAGCCTTAGATACTTAGATGATTTGGATGCTGGTTCTATTGGAAGTCTTTCCTAATGTGTGATGAAACGTGTTGTGGGCGCCACAATGGGGAACCCTCTGGAGTTAATTCTACTGCCCATTGTCAGTAGGCCGGCGATTGGACGATGATCCTTGACGGCTTATCTTCTGAGGCTTTTTCCTTTGGTATCGTCAGCATGGAGACGGTCAAACCGTCCGGCGTCACGGAACGTTTCTAGATTGCACCCTCGTTCCGTAGGGTGAAACACATAACAAATGTGTTTTCATTGAAAATGTCTATTCACTTATCACTAATTGTTATTTACACTTACGACTAGTTCTTACACACACTATTGGGGTCACAAGGCCCGGCGGTTAGAAAGTGTCTATTGCACTTGAACAGTGTCTATTGTCCGGGGAAGCGTCTATTTCGCGGCACAATACACCATGTTGATCTAATTGGTTGGCATTGCTCAAGTAATGATGATGGGGAGGGCCAGGTGTGGCATGATCGTCAACGATATCTGCTATGTTGGCGGCTTCTTGTGATTTCGATGGGAAAGTTAATCCTTGACAGCGTCTCTAGGGGTGGAGCTAATGAACGTGTTCTAGAGCTGGGCGGATATCGTCGGCGTGAACCCGCACAGTTTTTCCATCGCGATCCACTTGGTACACAAGGCTGGATAGTTGCTCTCGGATCTTCTATGGGCCCAATCATTTGGGCACAAATCCCATGGGATTGTGGGCATTAGTTTGTGGATGGTTCCGTATTACCACAGACTGGCCTTCTGTAAAGCGAGGCGCCTCAGTTGGCTGGTCATACCGGCGAGCGTATCTCTTTTGTCAGTCGCGGATAATTTCCACACGATCTTCTCTGTCGATGTGTTCGGGTGCTGACGCATAACCTAGCAGAGCTCTTCCTGGAGTGAAACCTATAGCGGCGTTGACGCGGGAACGAAGCTCAAACAGGACTTGTGGTAGATGTTGGATCCATTGATTTCCCGGCTGTCCCTGAATTCGTATTCGCAGGCATTTCTTTACTTCCTGGTTCCTCCTCTCTGTTGGGTTGGCTCGAGGGTGATATACTGTAGTAAAATAGGTAGCGACGTCCCACTGCTGGCACTGAGTCTTCCATTGTTTGGATCGGAATTGAGGACCATTATCACTAATAATTACTCGAGGGTAGCCAAACCTATGAAATACTTTTTCTTCTAGTAGTTGGAGAAGAGTTGACGTGCGGGCTTGACCAACTGTAAAGGGCTCTACCCATCTTATGAATAGGTCAGTTACCACTAGAATGTTTCTTTTCTTGCCTCGAGCTAATGGAAGTGGTTCAACGAGGTCTACAGCTATGGTATGAAACGGCGCTGTGGAGATGCGGGACATCATTGTTGCGGACTACTGGCGTTTCCCTCTTATTGTTGCGATGCAGATAAGACGTCCTTCAACATAATGTTTTACATCGGTGGAAATACTTGGCCAATAATACCGAGTTTTGATGCTACGAATTGTTTCATCGCGACCAGGGTGAATGGCTTCATCGTGACATGCATGCATGACACGAAGCTGTGGATCTTCGGGTACATAGAGGGTTCTGTCGCGTCCTTCCAGCGGTTTCTTATACAGAAGTCCATCTATGGCTAATGTTTTCGCAGGCTGGATGGGTGGGATCTTGGAGAAGCTGAATCTTCCTCTGAGTTTCCCCATCTGCTGCTTGGGCATCTGCTACTTGGTTAGCTACTGGTAGGTCAATTTTATTCAGAGCTGGTGGTAAAATTTGTTCCAAATCAGGGATTTCTCCGACCGATTTATCCTCAGGTTCTCGGCTTAACAAATCTGGTAGTTGATTGTCCTTGCCAGGGCAATATTCAATGCTGAAATCAAAACTTTATAGTTGAAGCGCCCACTTGGTTATCTTTGACCGGTGATCTTTGAAGTTCGCTAGGCCTTCTAGGAGAGGGCGGTATCGATTTAAGGCTCGTTAATGTGATACCGTTTCTGCGCTCCAGTAAGTTTCGCGGAACAAGCCTAAAAACTTTTGGAGCTGGCGGCGGGTTTTTGGAATTGGTTGTGTTCGTATTTGATCTAAATGTTTTTGGAGAGGTCTCCTTCGGTCAGCGTTTACCATGTGGCACAAATATTGTAAGGAGGTTTTCCCAAAAGTACATTTGTCTGCTCCCAATCGCAGGTCAAATTGATCCAATCTCTCCAATACAAGCGCCAAATGTCGTAGATGTTCCTCTTGTGTCTTCGAGAACACGATGATGTCATCCAGGTATACTATAATGAAATCGTGCAGCATGCCTGAAAGTACCTACTGGGACATCATCCTTTGGAAAGTGGCTGGTGCATTTTTCAGAACGAATGGCATTACGCGAAACTGGTAATGTCCGCCGTCGAGGGTGCTGAAGACCGTATACTTCTTGGAATCCTCCGCCATTGGAATTTGTTAATAACCACTTTTCAGGTCTAACGTAGAAAATAACTTAGAGTTGCCTAAATCACGTAATGCCTCCTGAATCACGGGCATGGGTGTTGGCTCTGATACGGTCACTTCGTTCAACTTTCTGTAGTCGATGCTAAAACGCTTCTCGCCATCCTTTTTCTGCACCAGAACAATAGGATATGCATACGGACTTATGGAGGGCTGCTGGTCGATCTCCTGCTTTCTATCGGGATTAACGCTATAAGGCCGGATCTTTATCGATTTCGATGTCGTAAGTTGTATCCTATGTTCCGTGGTTCGTGAGCGAGGAGCAAATTGATCCTTTGGTTGGAACGTTTTATTAAATCTCTGAACCAGTTCCTCGAAGATGTATCTGTGTACTCCACTGAAACCGTGTGTCTCTTGCATCTGTGACTAGTATACGGTCTGGTGCAGTCCGGTTCCCAGATGGATGCAGTGGTTCTGGTAGTCGATTATGGCATTGTGTTTGACGAAAAACCCTATGCCGAGGATGGCATCGTAGCGAAGGTCAGGCATCACAAGAAATTCTTCGTCGAAACAGGTAGTTCCAAGTTTAATCTGTAGGCGGGCTAGACTTGTGATGTCGGCGGTTGCATGTTGGCCTGCTAGATTTGTCTTAGTTTGAAGCGGGAATATGTTAAGAGTGATTCCAGGTCGAATATAATTTTGACTGACTCCGAGGTCAAGTAAGGCCGATATAGTTTGTTCTCTACAAATAAGTGGCAATGTTATTAGCGGCAACGTATTTGGAGTTAGCGCACACACGGGGTTTGTGTTATTTTTAGCGTCTATTTCGCGAGGAGAGGTTTGCACTTTAATGTCTTTGGGGCGTTTGTCATAGGCACTGGCACGTTTGTTAATTTTACGTGCCGCGTTAAGCGAACTTACCGTTCTTATATCATCACTGGCGTCGTATGGGTGGAAGCGAATTATCCTTTTGTCGTAGTCGTTGAGGTCGTCGTTGTGAAGCGGCAGAAACATTGTGGCAATTTAGTTTTGATCCTGCCGCTCTGGGCCGTTTCTCGATGTATTAGGACAGTCACTGTGTCAATGGTTTCCTTGACGACACTTTAGACAAAATGGTGGTGATCTGGGGCGGTACGGTCGGTCTGGTGGTGATGGAATTGCTCCTTGCTGAGAAGTGGCATTCTGTCGACGGTCAGGACTTTCCGTGATTTTCCTCATATTTATGGTGAGCGTTTCGGCTTTTTCCCGGTGAAGGTTGTTGTTGATAGTTGGGGCGGTATTCCGTGTATTGGCGGCCATGTCCACTTTCTTCCATCCGGTTGTCGCTTCGGTACCGGTGATTATTCCCAACAGAATTTTGGTGATATTTTCTGTTGCCAGATATATAGTTTTTTCTTCTTTTCTTATGTTGATTGTGATTTCTGTAATGCTGAGGTGGAGGTGAACGTCTTTGGGGTGGTGGTGGGCGGCGTTGTGGTGGTGGTGAACGGCGTCGTGGTGGTGGTGAACGGCATGGTGGTGATGAACGTCGTTTATGCGGTTGGTATAATAACTGGATGACGACTCTCAATCATTCTTAATGATAACTTAATAATAACTGGATGACGACTGATTTCATCCCTCGAATCTTCTCTCGTCATCACCTTCTAACAACCACCCCTTCATGACTTTGTTGAAGGAAGGGGTGAGTTGTCATGGTTTTGACCTAGAGATCGAGACCGTATACGCGTCTGTAGCGCGTGATATTATTTGCCTTAATGATTATTCCTTATACTAGGTTGACTATTTACATTATTACACTAATAACTATATCTACATATATACATTTGTATATCCACATACGCATGACAAACTATGTGTGCCATTAATGTGCTGAGGCTGAGGGGTGTGCGCATATGTGTTGTAGCGCGCAAGCGAATTGATTTTGCGCGCATAAGTAATATTGTACCTACTTTCTACCCGTTTTGATAGTTTGATCAGTCATATTCATATGAAATATCTTATTAACTATGAAAAATATATAATTAATTTTGATTAATATTTAGTGAATTCGAGTTTATGACCTGTCGGGCGCATTCTCGGACACCTGGCTTTTGCCTGAGGAGTATCTGGTAATCCGGCGTTACATACAATCGGTACGTTCAAAAATTACTGGAAAGTTTTATAATCACCAGAATTTACTTATTTCAATTGCAGTCTTGAAATGTGTTCGAAATATTTAGGGGTGGTTCAGTTTATTACCTACAATACTATTTATTTTTGCTGTCCGTAATAAAAATGTAAACTGTGAAAATTGTGAGGCTAAAACCAATATTAAAGTAAATGCAGGGTGGATAATATAATTGTACGAACTTTACACATTTTGAAACTAAAATGAAAGTTGTATTAAGAGATAATAATAAGCGTGAATGTAAAATATTGAAAATGATTTGAAAACACGATCCGATTCGCGAATTGTGCTTTATTAGCCTTAATTTGACGGTGTTTCGGCAATCCCGGTTGGATTGCCGGTAACATAGTGAATAATTTTAAACTGAAATTATTAAAATTCGAAATGGATTTTATATACACTAATTTGTAACGATTTCGAAAATCCCATGCACAAAGGGTTCAAGTTGTTGAAAGTTTATATTCTAATCACTTTGGTAAATTTTCGTAAATGAAATACGATAACACTTTCAAATATTTATTTTGCCGTTCGCGACAATTGTTTCGACACACTGTGTCTTCTTCATTCATTCATTCATTCATCATTTCTTCGCCTGAAGAAGACACACTGCGAACGGCAAAATAAATATTTGAAAGTTTTATCGTATTTCATTTACGAAAATTTACCAAAGTGGTTAGAATACCAATGAGTCTTAAAAAATTTCCCATCGAAGACATAATCAGCGATATTGAAGTAGCGGCTTTAAAATTAACCAGTCCAAACAGCAGAATTTCGTACATCGGCAAAATAAGTCCTACAGAAAATCAAAAGGAATGAACAGAAGTCAGAAGAACAAACCAGCATACAAAAAAATAGCGAAAAAAGCTTTTAAAGCTTTTAGATGCGAATAGACAGCTACTTAACTTCAAAACTAGGATGAAATTGTGTGAAGTCATAGATAGCATTACCAACAATTCATTACTGTTGGTTTGTTTACTACCCTACTTAAGAAAGTATGACCACGTATGTCACATATTACGTGAGCTTGGTGGTTAACAGTAGGTGATTAGTGGAAATTTCAATTTCTTGTTTTCATCTAGGAATTGCTTGTTAACCAATCACCAGTATATTTATTAAATAAGTTAATTTGGCGTAAAAAATTCCTCTCCATAAATGTTCAAAACACTAACTATTTGCGTATATCGCAACGCCTTTGATTTAAAAATAGTTTCAGCCACGTAGCAGTGAACTTATATAACAAACTAGATATGGCAACAACGTTACAACCGGTATACTCTTTTAAAAAGCAGCTACATGCAAATCTGACTAGTTCTAGTTATCTTGTGTATATGAGTAATTTTATTTTATTATTATTTGCAAATTCTTTAGTTTAGGATAGCTAAGTCTTCTTTTCTTTTACTTTTTTGTCAAATTGTTATGTTTTATAGGTTAAGTGATAGAGTAGTCTTAATGGCTAAACTTCGCCCAATTTTATGAGCAAATAAAGATATTTATTATTATTATATACAAGAAGGCTGATAAGGGCGATTTTGATAATTATAGACCAATTTAAATTCTACCAGTATTTTCCAAGATAAGTGAACTGGTACTGGCTGAATAAATGTGCCCCTATTTGTAATTTAATAATTTGTAAACTTATGTTTGGGGCACCAATAAATATATTATTATATTATTATTATTATTAATATAATATTTTGTCAGAGTCGCATTTTGGGTTCAGACCAGGCAGATACATGACAATATCAACTGAATCATGCGTGAATTCCATTATAAATGCATTTGAGAGTGGTAGCATTGTTATGTGTAATCTCATCGGCCTCAGCAAAGGATTTGACAATTTTACTCCTAGAAGCTGTACACTAATCTTATCATATTTAAAAAAAACAGAAGCCACAGTGTACTATATAATAATATATGTCTCCAGAGATTATTTTAATGCACGATGTGTCACAAGGTTCAATCCTAGGCCCAATATTATTCCTAATATTTATAAATGATCTCCATGTTCAATTTACAAAAATTTCAACATTTCAATATGGTACCACTATTTCTATTAGAGGTGAATCAATGGACAACAAGCTCAGAACTGGTTTGATAGCGGCTTGGGTGCTTCTTGTTTTTTATAGGATCGCTATTGGTCGGTTATGGAGCTATGACTTATTATGACTTTCGTCGTGGTTTAACTCAATTAACTAAATTCAACTTTTGGGGATAAGGCGCTATCCACAGCCACTATATATCGCTGGTACACTAAATTCAAACTGAATTCGTTCACTAATGAAGTTAAACAAGGTCGTCCAAAATTGGTCGTTGTGCCGGAAAATATCTATGCTGTGCGAAAACTAATAGAAGTGACATATCACGAAATCAAGAGTTGTTTAAACATTAATATGACCAGCATACATAAGATTTTGCACAAACATTTGAGTGTTTGGAAGTTGTGTGCACGTTGGACTCCACATTTGTTGACAGATCCTTAAAAACATGCCCGTGTCGATTGGTGCACTCAAAGCCGTATAAAGCATCGCCACAGGTAGCGAGTCATGGACTTATGCGTATGAGCCAGAAAGAAAGCGGCAATCGACAGCTTGGTTGTTTCAATGTGAAGCAAATCCAACAAAAGTTATTCGTTTTCGAAGCATTAAGAAGAAAATTGTTGCGTTTTTCTTCACGAAAACCGGCCATAGAGCAACTGTGGCTCTAGAAAATCAAAAGACCATTAATTCGTGGTATACGACCATTTGTTTGTTCAAAGTTTTCTTTAACTTGAGAGAAACCAATTCAAAACAACGAATCATTTTGCATCAGGACAATGCGATCTTACAGACAACAAACAAGTATTTGTACACACAAAAGGTCAAATTGATGAGTAATCCGCCTTACAGTCACGCATTCTTAGTAATTAAAGACAAACTAGGTTGACAACGTTTTTATCGCTAGAAGAAGCGGTTGAGGCCTTTAAACTTCATGTTTGGCTACCATTTACAGTACGGAAAAAGTCCTTCGAAGGGTGATTCAATCGCATGCAAAAGTATATAGATCTTAAAGGCGTTTATTTTGAATAGTAATAGAAATATTTTTGATAAAATTTATTTGTTTATTTTTACTATTCTAAATACATAAATAGCAACCCTCATATTATGGATAAACTTTATAAGTGTTGATATTGAGTCACATTGGTTAACGGGTGTATTCACAAATGACTTAGCTATCAGATTAGTTCCTCTATATGATTCTCAGGAATTTTATTCTAAGAAAAAAAAAAACAATATGCGACTTTAGACATATTACCATTTACGATAAGTATTGGAAGATAAATAATAATATTAGAGGCACCCAGAGTAGAAACTCAAGACATAAGTCTAATACATTTGTTTAGGAATTAATATATGACATAATATTACATATAAATTGAAGAATTTTTTTCAGTTATCTGACTGGTAATGAATATCCTTATACAGGAAAACTAAATGTACTTTTATTTAGTCATTATATGTTATTTTTTTAAGACAAATAAATTTGGTTTACTGCTATATAAATTTTATTTATTTATTAAAAATTTCATTATACAATAAATACTGCTATTATAAAAAACAAGTAGATCAACCTTTTTGATTGTCTCTTTGTTTTATATTTTTAATCATACCCAAGACTATACTATTTATTCAAAACTGAACATATACAACAAATATAAAGATGTAGCGTGTAGCTATACAGGGTCCTGCAACAGTGCGTCAGGCTTTCCTAGCGCCTTTCTCGTAAGAGATAGAAAAAAATGTTTCCTATAAAAATTTATTGATTTAAAAATCTCTATGCCGTAAAATTATTTTCAAATATACAGGGTGTCCCAATTTTGCGGTATAACAAAAGCAAACATTTTTTTAAATGGAACACCCTGTATATTTTTTCATTTTCTAATTTGGATAATATTTTATAACTTGAACTTTTTTCTGGTTTTCAATTTCGATATGGCATTTCCGAGTTATTGACGTTTTTCTGAAAAAAATGTAAAAATCGGAGGTTCACAAAAAAAATTATTCTGATGTTCTATTTAAAATTTAAGAATTTTTCTTTTTCCTATGGTTGGTCATAAGTACTGTTTATGTACCAGTGTTAAAAATTTTTGGAGGAACCCTGCCTTTGAATCAGACACGCCATTTTCTAAAATTTCAAAATGTCGTAACTCTTTTTTTTAAATGGTATCATATATTTTTTTAAATTTTATATTATTCTGCATCTAATTTCCTACAAAAAATATTAAGCATACCCTATACCTAAAAGTGATATTTTTAAAGATATAAAAGAATGTATATTTCAAACGGTCCTTGAATACGAATTTGTTTTTGAATAGATAGCCATGACTGAAAATATGCATCTGTCAATTAAACAATTAGTTTGACATGTAAATCTCTCTGATATTTGCTGCAAAGTGATTCTCTCCGTTTCGCGGTGTAAGTAGACAGCAAATTATCATCATGGATTTCGAAAAGGGCGAACGGAGAGTATGTTTTAGAAACTTACTCAATAGATTTATTGAAATGGGAAGTGTGAATTACAAAAAACAAGAAAGAAGAAAGCCTATCATCAACGAGGAAAACCAACTTTCAGTGCTATTAACAGCAACTGAGCATCCCAACGTAAACCAAAAAGACATTGGTGAAGGAACTGGCATAAGCGAGAAGTCAGTACAAAGCATTCTGAAGAAAAATCGATATCATGCATACCATATTCAGCTACATCAAGAACTGAGTAATACTGATTTTCAATTTCGTTCCGAATTTTGTATCTGGGGAAGACGGGAAATTCAGGACATCCCATAACAACGCATCTGTCAACAGGCAATTTTCACTATCATTCAACTGATAATCCGCATGTTATGAGACAAGTTGATCATCAGCATCGACGGTCTTTAAATTTCAGGGGCGGAATTTTTGGAAACCATGTAGTAAGTCCACATTTCTTCGAGGGCCATCTCAATAGGCCTTTGTATTTGCACTTCCTGAATTGAATTACCCGGAACGTTAGCTAATATACCCTAACTAACAAGAAACAGGGTATGGTTTTAACAAGACGGAGCACCTGTCCAATTTTCGCAAGACGTGAGGGCATTTGATTTTTCCCAACCAGTGGATTGGTAGGAATGGACCCACCAAATGGCCTGCTAGATTGTTTTTTAAGGAACCACCAACAGCACCAATGAATATGCATCAACGAATTGTGGAAAGGTCTTTTCAGCGGCGCATTAATTTGTGCCTAAATGAAAATTGAAGACATTTTGAACATTTTGTTATCTTTCCCGGCTTTAGAATAAAATAATGAATCGTATTTCATTTCTGTTTATCTCACATTGACACTTACTTGCATTTTGCTAGTTATTTTGCCTCAGCATGATCAACTCCGTACATAGAAGTATGTATAATTAAATGGTTAGTTTTATGAAAACTATTAAATATCTCAATAACTATGGGGTTTAGACATATTATTATTTGCAAAGTTTGGCATTTCTTTCTAATCTAATCGAATAATAAGAAAAATAATTGTTTTCGCCCATCTGGGTAGCGCTGAGCATAAATTCTTTAGGCTTGCAAACAATTAATTCCACCTTCTCCAGTAGCATATATCATATCAATTAATTCTTCTCAAAAATTGCATTGTTATAATCGTAACGTACAATGCAACCATACATACCAAACTTATTGTTTAATTGACAGATGCATTTTTTTCAGTCATAGCTATCTATTCAAAAACAAATTCGTATTCAAGAACCGTTTGAAATATAAATCCTTTTATATCTTGAAAACTATCAATTTTAGGTATAGGGTATGATTAATATTTTGTGTAGGAAATTAGATGCAGAATAATATAAAATTTAAAAAAATATATGATTCCATTTAAAAAACAAGAGTTACGACAATTTGAAATTTTAGAAAATTTCGTGTCTGATACAAAGGCAGGGTTTCTCAAAAGTGAAAATTTTTAACACTGATACCTAAACAGTACTTATGACCAACCATAGGAAAAAGAAAATTTCTTAAATTTTAAATAGAACATCAGAATAA
Organism: Ontholestes murinus; assembly: GCA_963969525.1. Classification (NCBI taxonomy): domain Eukaryota; kingdom Metazoa; phylum Arthropoda; class Insecta; order Coleoptera; family Staphylinidae; genus Ontholestes; species Ontholestes murinus. The sequence continues at coordinate 40,551,095 of OZ018389.1, read as the reverse complement.
TTTTTTTTGTGAACCTTCGCTTCTTACATTTTTTTTCAGAAAAACGTCAATAACTCGGAAATGCCATATCGAAATTAAAAACCAAAAAAAGGTTCAAGTTATAAAATATTATCCAAATTAGAAAATGAAAGAATATACAGGGTGTTCCATTTAAAAAAATGTTTGCTTTTGTTATACCGCAAAATTGGGACACCCTGTATATTTGAAAATAATTTTACGGCATAGAGATTTTTAAATCAATAAATTTTTATAAAAAACATTTTTTTCTATCTCTTACGAGAAAGGCGCTAGGAAAGCCTGACGCACTGTTGCAGGACCCTGTACATCCTTTACGCTATCAGTATATTTATATGTAAATGTATGTAAATACTTTATATTTTATAGGATTACCAACATTACCTCTACTCCTAAGTTATATTTTTTTAGTGTTTTAATAATCATAAGATTATTTGGTTGTAATAAACCAGAAAGAGAGAAATTATAATAATTGTTTTAATGTTTAGAACTAGTTTCTCATGACAAGTCATCATCTCAATTTATACACGAAATAAATTTTGTGGGAAGTACGGCCTATATAAATTACAGCAGCAGATGGTAATAATTAATGTAGTTATTTATTCATCAAACATTCATTATAAGTTTAAACTTCCGTTGGGACAGAAGGTAATCATTTTAAAGTTATGTATATGCTAACAGAAATATATTACTACTAGAGTTGAATGTATTGTGTCCATATCATAATTAGCCGTATTAAAATAAGAAGAAAAAAACAATATGATTGATTGTTGAAGCCATGACTTTGTGATACATCTTGATTACGAAATAGGTTTAAGAAATAATAACACTTTGCTGGTATCACGATTGTATTCGTTTAATAATGTCTGAATAGGACGAAACTAGTCACAATAAAATGTGTAAAAATTCGTGATACTAGCAAAGTGTTATTATGAAAAAAAAAAAAACACTATTTAATACTCATGCTTCGGCATCTAATTTAAATGAATTAATTAATTGATTTATTTTAATATGTTTTTATTTTATCTGATAAACTATAAAATATATGCCATTATAACAAGAAGTTTATAGTATATATCTGCCCTAATAATAGGGCAATAATAGAATATACGCCTGGAATTTTAAGTTTCAGCAATATTATTTACGACCAGATTTTGAATTTTCCATAATACCATTTATAAATTTTGTAATTCTATATTAAGTCTTGACATTATTTTTAAAAGATAGGTAAAAGATATTTTCTAAATAATATGTTTTTTTAAATTTTATTGATATTAAACCTACACGTTTATGTACAAATAGTACGTAATTTTGTGTCTAAGTGTGTACCTGAATTTTATTTTACTTACTTTAATACAATTATTTTACAGCTAGATATAAACTATAGAAATTAGTAAATAAAAGTTTTTCCAAACAGGCGGCAAAATAATGATATACCGGGTGTTGATCTGTCCTCTCGGTAATTGGAATTTAACGTGTAAAATCACACTTATGCAATTTCCTACTCCCCTAATTGTTTTAGAACAAAAATATAAGAGACCAAAATTATTTAGAATTAAAAATGCTCCAGAAATTGATAATTTCTTAACATCAAAATATTTTTGAGAACTTTATAAATCTTTTAAAATAAAAGCTATGGATAATAAAAATTTATTTTTAAATAAAAATTTTATAAATACTTTGGTTTGGAGAAATAAAATCAATATTTTCTTTATTTATAAAATGAATTTATAGGTATAGCAGTTAATATTACGGCCATATTAATTTATATCAATTACATAACAACATATATTCAAAACCGATATACTTTGGATTGTGAATAGTTCATCGACAGTATGGTAAAACAATTCTAAATTAATATTACAGATCCAGCAGGGAAGTAAGGAATGAGAGCAATTCCATTTACATTATAGTGTACATATGTAAACCTACGGGCTTTTACAACAAAATGAAATATTTTAATTAGAATTTAAGTAGAGGCCCTTTAGGGGTTTTCTGCTTCTTTATACTAGCAATTTCTTGAAACACTCTAATGTTGCCTTAAAATAATTGTAAAGGATTAAAATTTTTAAAAACTGAAACGAAAATGATTTAGGAATCAATTGTGATAAATTATTTAGCGTTATTGATATATTTGTATCTAATACTTCTTTTCTATTAGAAGAATCATATTTATTACAAATTACATAGATAAAAAAAATGAACTTATAATTGATGTAAGAGATCCGGGGGAGTTCTCTCAACATAATGTTCTTCCATTCTAGCTCATGCTACTTTTTAGATAATTTATTGATCTCGCTTGCTGATTAATTGATAAATTCGTTTCAGTTTTCTTTATTAAAAGTATTAATTAGTAATTGAATTCCGCAAGATAATTTTAAATTTAGTATTATTTTCATAACAAACGTTAACATATTATCAAATGCCTATTTGACCGACACTTGAACTGAAATAAAGGTTCTATAGTCTTTAAGGTTACCGGACTTGACTAAGCTCAACTATTTTCATTAGGAGTACATATTACGTATTATATCAAAATATTTTAATTAAAATAAAAATGAGCTCACTTTATAAGAAACGGCTTAGGCATATCAATTATCAACAAAGATGGACATAGGGTAATGTTATGCTATATTAAGTCAGTATGAATGGATTTTGAGTTTTTGATACAGAATTGTAACGTTTAGAAAATATTTAAATTTTAATCAAAGTAACCTTTTGAGTAGTGCACAGAAATAATTACCGACGGTGATATATAATTTTCCTTGGCTTATATGTAGCAGCGTAATAATTTGCAGGAATTTGCATTTGTGTGCAAACACCGAAGTGTTGGACATATATACAGAAACATAAGATAAATATAAGCAATGAATTCTACAATTATATTTAATTGCTCTTGTGTTCACTTGAAAGCAACTAGCTGTAACATCAGTTCAATTTGTCTGTCTTGAAAGAACACTTTCTAATTATTAATGTATATTATAAATAAGACGACTCAATTTAGTACTAAATTAAATAAACGTTAACGTTGAATATACTCACAGTGGGCCAAGTAGCTCTGACATCAATACAATTTGTCTGTCTTAAAAAGAAAATATTTAATTTTCAGTCCATATTATGAATAAGAAAATCTCGAGTCACTACCAAATCAAATATCCTTAAACTATGGAGTAAATACTTCCATTGCATAATATCAACGATTGAATATTTTTAATAAATCAAACTTTCTAATTAATTATAATAATGTTATAATATTAGATTGCACTAATAGAATTTTTTTTTTTAATTTTTACTTAAAAATTTATAAAAAGTTAATGTTTACTAACAAATATTTTATATGATTTATAGAGACGGAAGTGAAATGGACTATGAAATAATATCGAATATTGCATCCACGACTCTTCTCATCGGAGGGAACGACATAAGTGGAAATATATCAGATGCAGTATTCACAATGGAGTTCAACCATCCATCGAAAAATTCTACGCTTGAATTGTGGAAAATTTTGTGCGGAATCGCGGACTACGCTAGCTACGGATATTCTTGGGATTCCCAAACGTGCTTAACCAGGTAAGTGCGATAGGATCAAATAAATTAAAATTATTATTTACAATAAGTAACATTGAAAACTGGCAAGCCTCAATAGTTGCATTTAACTTAACAATAAACTGAATTTTCTTACGCGACAGGTCATTCGAGGCAATAAAATCATTATTTTAAAATAATAACAAGAGTACCATCCTTTCAATAAAATAGTATTTAAAGTAATAAATATAAATTCTAAGAATAACAATTAGTAAAAATAGTCGTCAGTAATGTACATACATAAAAATCAATAGCAATTAGAATTTTGTATTTGATCCGGTACTTTAGCAACACATTTATTCAGTTGTGTAATTATATCAGCGTATCGTCCTTAAGGAGGAGTTTACAGTTTATTCTTATATAGCCTGCACAAAAACAGGTTTTAGATATTGAATAATATGTAACATTTGGGCATACCGGTAGGTTGGACTTTATTAAAAAATTAGGTAGTTGTTAGTCCGTTTTATCAAGGTGAGTATAATGGGGTAATATAAAGTACTTCTTGATAATTTATTTATTTTATTTTCTGGACCGGTTTCGAGCTTACATGCTCATCTTCAGCAGAAAACTACAATTATACAAAACAATATAATATAAATTAATCTAGTTAATATAACAATAATTCATTTTATAAATAAAAATTATTATATTATTTACAAAATATAATTAGATGTAATACAATTTATTTATACAAGATTTAAAGAAAATTGATTCTCTTAATAAGAGTTACAAATCAAACTAAGGTCAAGAAATAAAATTATTTTATAATTGTTAGTAAAAGAGTGATATAAAAATATTTACTTACACGTCTAAATGTTTGATGTTAATGGATGACAAATTAAAAAACTATAACCAATTCGTCGAAAATATAGGTAGCAGACCATTATTTGTGGTAAAAATATAAATTTGTAGTATGTAGTATGTATGTTTATGGTAGGATGTCGTAAAAATTGATGGAATATTCTTTTTGAGAAAGCACTTGTTTTAATGGTTAAAATTTGATTAAAATTTTGTTTTTTGTTTTAAAAGAGTAAAATTATAAGTGAAGTTAGTGGATAATAGAAAGTACATGTATGAAAGTCATAGAAATGTATTAATAGATTATTGATAATTGATCGAAGTATGCAACCGAATGTATAGATATGAATTATGTGTTTAATATATAAATTTTAGTTTATGTATTGAATGTGAGTGGATATAGGTCCAAAGTATTTTTATAAGTTAAATAATATGGATGATTATTAATTTCCTTGATCTTAATTTAACAAAAACCACAAATAATATTCAATTTTCAATATACCATAAACCAACTAAAACAGACACTCTCATCCCATATAATTCACATCACTACCATACTTACAAATATTCAGCTTTCCATAGTTATATAAACCGCTTAAAAAATACCCCACTCAATAACGAAAATTACATTAAAGAAATAAATATAATAAAACAAATAGCTTCTAATAATAAATTAGTAAATAATTATGAAAATCGTCACAACTTACCACACTCATCACATAACAATCAGACCGAAAATAACTTACAATATCGCAAAATCACATATAATCCTCTAATGGCACACAAAATCAAAAACATATTTAAAAGATATAACATCATTCCAATTTTTAAAACCACATTTAATACTAAAACTATATTCTGTAAACCGAAAGATGATTTTAACTTAATAGAAAAAAGCGGAGTTTATAAATTATCTTGCGATGACTGCGGTGCAACATATATCGGAGAAACAGGGAGATCTATAAAAGTTAGATTAAAAGAACACAATAATCAAATTCACAAATCAAACGTTGGAAGACATCTATACATACATAATCATTCCCTTAAAAAAGACACAAATATTAAGATTTTGCATAAATTAAAAAAGGAACACTACTATCAATCTTAGAACTATACGAAATAGAAAAATTTAAAAATAAACATCCAGAATTAAATTCCTTAAATGATCATACCCAACAGAATTCCACTCCGCTTTATAGATACCTAAATAATCCATATTAACAATCATTTTCTTTTCACATAGAACTAATAATCATCCATATTATTTAACTTATAAAAATACTTTGGACCTATATCCACTCACATTCAATACATAAACTAAAATTTATATATTAAACACATAATTCATATCTATACATTCGGTTGCATACTTCGATCAATTATCAATAATCTATTAATACATTTCTATGACTTTCATACATGTACTTTCTATTATCCACTAACTTCACTTATAATTTTACTCTTTTAAAACAAAAAACAAAATTTTAATCAAATTTTAACCATTAAAACAAGTACTTTCTCAAAAAGAATATTCCATCAATTTTTACGACATCCTACCATAAACATACATACTACATACTACAAATTTATATTTTTACCACAAATAATGGTCTGCTACCTATATTTTCGACGAATTGGTTATAGTTTTTTAATTTGTCATCCATTAACATCAAACATTTAGACGTGTAAGTAAATATTTTTTTATTATACTTATCTGAAAACACTTTGATTCCATATGCCTCTAGAATAATGGAATCGTCACTTTTTCAGGCGACCGCACAGAAAATGTTTGTTTGTGCGGTCTTTCTGTGCGCTAACCAATGTTTCCATAGTAGCAGATAAGGTTTGAAGTTTATTTTTGTGTCAGTGAAAGCCAATTTAAAAAATGTACTCAGACTTAGATGAAAATCCTGATGTTCCAGACGACATATTAGCTCAAGCGGCTCAAGTAAGTGCAGATTTACTACCGACAAAATCAAAAACAAGATACGAAAAGGAATATGAAATATTTAATGAATGGCGGGCTCAGAAGAATATAAAAAATGTAAGTGACGATGTACTTTTAGTCTATTTTTCGGAAAAGGCTAAATCTATGAAATCATCAACTTTATGGAGTAGATTCTCCATGGTAAAAAGCTGTTTGGCTATTAAAGAAAATATTGACACGAACATTTTTCGAAAAACTGTAGCATTTTTGAAGCGTCAAGCGGTGGGTTGCGTACCAAAAAAATCAGGAGTTCTTACAGCAGAACAAGTAACTAAATTTTTATGTGAAGCTTCAGATGAGCAATATCTATTAGCAAAAGTAATATTAGTGTTTGGAATATTCGGTGCGTGCCGTCGAGATGATTTAATACGTTTAAGTTTAGACGATATTAAAGATAATGGTAGTTTTCTTGTCGTGTTTTTGCGAGATGGAAAAAATCATAAATCGAGAAGTTTCACGATTTCAAATGAAGGATGTACATTCGAGCCCTGCACACTTTACCGCAAATATGCAGATTTGCGGCCTAAACATATGGAGAGCAGAAGATTATTTGTAGCATACCGAAACCGTAAATGTTACGCTCAACATGTTGGATGCCATACTATCAGTGGTATCCCCAAACTTGTTGCGAAATACCTAAAACTAAATGATCACGAAAAATATACCGGACATGGCCTAAGGCGTTCTTCAGCAACCATGTTGGTCGAAAGCGGTGGTGACTTGCTTACTCTGAAAAGGCACGGAGGATGGCGTTCTTCCAGTGTAGCAGAAGGATATATAGAAGAATCTATACAAAGAAAAATAGAAGTTTCAAGGAAATTGTTTAACCCATCTCATGCGGAAAATACAACATCTGCAATTATAACTCAAGAAAATGAAATACTAAGGGGAATAAACTTTAACAATAATACTAATTGTACGATAAACCTTACTATTAATAATAACAGTTCCAATTAAATATGATTTTCGTTAATATTAACTCTACTTATATTTTCACTATTATAGATATTACAGTTTTGAAAAAAAAAAAAATTATCAAAATATCTCTCTTAATATTGTTGTTTTCAAATAAGTATAATAAAAAATAGCGTTCATTACACGTCCAGAAATGGATTTTTCCGTGCGCGCGTGACCGTTCCCGTGTGAGGCGGAGCCGAACACGGGAAGTCATGGATGGAAGTCTGGACTCCTAATGAAATATACTATTATATCACTCTTTTACTAACAATTATAAAATAATTTTATTTCTTGACCTTAGTTTGATTTGTAACTCTTATTAAGAGAATCAATTTTCTTTAAATCTTGTATAAATAAATTGTATTACATCTAATTATATTTTGTAAATAATATAATAATTTTTATTTATAAAATGAATTATTGTTATATTAACTAGATTAATTTATATTATATTGTTTTGTATAATTGTAGTTTTCTGCTGAAGATGAGCATGTAAGCTCGAAACCGGTCCAGAAAATAAAATAAATAAATTATCAAGAAGTACTTTATATTACCCCATTTTATTAAAAAAGTTTTTGTTTTCTTTTTCGACTGTTACAATAACAGCTAACATTTGTTAACAGATATAATAATAATATAATATTTATATAATTTTATGGTGTGAAAATGTTTGTAGTATATAACGTTACAAAAAATAATTAGTATATGTTTGACTATTTTTGAGAGCAGGTGGGTTGATAAC
>OZ018389.1:40470257-40542811 GCA_963969525.1 Ontholestes murinus | reverse complement strand
TGAAACATAAATTAGCTGCTTTTAATAGCCTTATCCACAGAGCCTTCAGCATTCCGTTATCTTTAAAGAATAGGGAAAAGGAATTCAACGTCATACTGAACATCGCAAAAAATCTCAATTACAACAGCTATACAATAAAAAAACTAATAAATAAACATGCTTTTAAAAATAAAATCAGAAACACAACCCACTTAATACCTTCCAATCCTGATAAAGATAAAAAATTCATTAAATTAATATACTCCCCTAAAATAGAAACCCATTTCAACAAATTTTTAAAAAAATACAATTTAACACCAGCCTTTTATTCAAATTCTAAATTGAAACAATTACTTGGTAACACTTTCAAAAACCAGAAGAACTAGACCAATCAGGCATTTATTCCATTAGCTGTTGTAATTGTGATAAAATATATATAGGTCAAACACAACGTAATATACAAATCAGATATAAAGAACACATCACACATGCAAAAAATCTCAATCCAGAAAAATCTGCTGTAGCTAACCATATTTACGAAACAGGTCACAAAATCACAATAAATAATATAAAATTAATGAAACAATCCTCCAGTTATCAATTAAACATGCTAGAGGCTATCGAAATGAAAAAACATGAAAATAATTTATTAAATTTTGATGTAAGCCCGCTACAAAATGTACTCCTAGAATTTATCCCTTCACCTTAATCCGGGTTTTTTCCATAATACCTCGTTCCAAGTACCGCCGTTAAATCGTTTTTTCCCTGTAATTACCGCACTGTACCCTCACTATAATCTGCATAATTGTTTAGTATATAAGCCGAATAATTTTAGTTTTGCATTTAGTATTAAAACATTGATAATGGTCACTTTGTGTCCGAAATATATATCTGTTAATTTAAATAAAATTGTGAAGAAAGGTTTTTAGTGCTTTTTAATTAATCAAGTTTACCTTCACGTAACTCACAAAAATCAAACTATATTAAGAGCGTCTATGCACTAGTTTTTAGAGGAAAACCCTTGTTCCGGCTCTATATAGTTTTGGGCGAACACGGGGATGTCATCCAATTTAAGTCTTTTTAGCTGAACAGAGAAGTTTTTCACATTAAAATTGTTCAAGAGGGGCTTCACTGCTCTGATGAGGACGGGGCTTCCGAAAGTTTCCTCGATTTTCGGTATTATGTAATTCCGAAAGGTCAGGTCACACTTGTCGGGTTGGATCAGGAAAATTCCTTGCAGGTTCTGTGATTCTTCCCGGTAAGGACAGGTAATCTTAATTCCTTCACTTGTTGTAAATACAGCAAGGAATTGATTGGTATCGGGCACTTTCTCCAGGTGGTTATTTTGAATTTCTAATTTTGTGAATCTACAATTTTTGCTTGTTCCATTCTTAAGTAGTTCAATTTCGCAGTCTGCTTTATAGTTAATAAGCAGATTATCACTTCATTGATATCGTTGATTAACGCCCAAACACATATCATTTAGAGGCAAAACTGGAGTCTATTTTCGACTTGAGTAACGTTTTAACATTCGGAATGATAGTAAAATATTCGGACTCATGTTTTAACGGAATGGGATTCATTGTGTAGAGGTAAAATGATTGTTCGTAAATGATTGGCAAGGACAGGAGGTAATGAATTTTCGTTTCTTCGATTTTACAATTAATTGTTATTATTGATTCAAAGTATATATATATATATATATATATATATATATATATATATTTTCCGATTTTAATTTAAAAGGTAACTTTTCGTTGTAATTGTTGATTTTGTAAGATTTTTTGATTATTTGCCAAATGTCTCAAGATTATATCAATTCTTTTACTATCACGGGTTTTAATTATTGTGCCAAAGCCATCGATTAGACCTCTCTTTATACGTTTTGGTTTAACACTCAGTTGTATCATTTCAATTTTATTGATTATGTCATTCCGGGAGTAATTCAATATTTTTTCGTAATTTTGAAATTCTCTTTTAAATGCAGAGACGTTACTCAAGGTTCTTCTCAGAAACTCATATTGAAAATTTAATTTATCTACTTCTTCATAAATATTATTCAAATCATAATGGTGTACAAATGTGTGTTTCGTCTTTTCTAATTTGGCTAATTCTAATTTGATGGGCAATAACCCTACATTTTCCGTAATATTTTTGATTTGAAAAAAAGTCACAGAAGTGACGAAGAGTAGCCTGCAATTGATAGAATTATATTAGTATTTTTGAAGTTACTGGTTTCGAATCATCTATTTTGTCTTCACCGAGATAAATATTTATTTTTATACTGGAATTTTGAAAAATGTAGTTTATCATTGTTTTTACGGTTTCATAATTTAATTTATCAAGGCCGCAGCCTAATTTTAGGATTGCTAGCTTAGTTATTTGTTTGTCTAAACAGAACTGTTTTAAATTAATTAAAGTTTGAAAAAGGCATTTTATAGTTGGTTTGTCGAAATAATTTGGTTTTGTTATTAAGTAAAGAATATATCATCTTATTTTAAGTAAACTAACGAATATACTTGTGGGTTTTGTTTGTAGAGTTCCCGAACACGTCCAAATCTTAATTTGAAGTCTTGTGCTATGCCTGCATTCATTCTAACATCTTGGCTTACGCAATGCGCAAGCGAAAAGTCTAATGGAGCTTGAAATAGGTTATCATTTACTTCTATGACGTTTTCGTTTTTAATGATTACTTTATTCTTTAATTGGTCAATGAAATTATCAAAATTTAGAATATTTAGAGAATTCGATTTTTTGATCCTAGGTCTCTTAGCGTTTGACAAGTGGACTTTGCTTACTTGATTGTGATGTTTGTTTTCTATTTCTGCCGTTCTATAATTAGGATTTACCATTTTAATCTTCTCTTTTTTATATTTATTTTTGGTCTTTGCTTGTTTTTGTTTGTTCTTAATAAAAATATCTTCGGGAATTTGGGGAACCTCTTCATGGTTTACATTACGTTTTTCAATAGCTTAATCTTTATTTAAATTAATAGTTTCATTAATCTTTTCATATAATAATTTTACTTTATTTCTATGCACTTGAACATAATTATTTATAAGGATAGTATAGTCAAATTCGGAGCCTCCACCTAATTAATTTCGAATTAGGTTCCTTAATGAACATCAACCATTGGCCTGTGGTCTGTCACAATTTGAAATTTTCGTCCGAATAAATAAGGGCGGAAGTACTTTACGGTCCAAACTATCGCGAGTAACTCTACTAGCGTACGCGATGGGTTGGTTGGTTGCTAGCGTCTGTCGTCAAAATAAACGGTCGAGAAAAGTCGGGGTACTGTAGTAGGGGTCGGTTGGTTAAAATGTTTTTACATAAGTTAAAGCAGTTTTGATAATCGGAATTATATATGTCAATGGTTGCATTCTTTTTGAGACATTTGTCATAGGTTTGGTCAGTTCGGCAAAGTTTTTTATAAATTTCCTGTAATACCCTAAAAGTCCAACGAAGCCTTTGATCTGTTTTGGAGTCTTCGGAATAGGATAATTTTGAATAGCCATTATCTTGTCCGGATTGGGCTTGACAGCTTCTGGTGTAATTATGTGTCCTAAGTATGCGATTTCCTTTTCTAAAAATTCTGACTTGTCCAATTGAATTTTGAGATTCGCGTCTCTTAATCGATTAAAAAGTTCTGTCAATTGATCTATGTGATCTTGTAAGCTAGTGGAAAATACTATAATATCGTCCACGTAGACGAGACAATGTTTATTCTGGATACCCCTCAAAATATCGTTCATAACCCGTTGGAAAGTTGCAGGGGCAATTTTAAACCCGAAAGGCATTCTTAAGAATTCGTAATGGCCATTTTCTGTATTAAAAGCTGTTTTAGGAACATCCCGTTCGTCAATTTCTATTTGATGATACCCTGAGGCCAAATCCAGGGTGGTAAAGTATTGACATTTACCTAACTTGTCTAATAAGTCACTAATATTAGGAAGGGGATAACGGTCACTGTTTTTTCGTTTAATTTTCTGTAATCGAAGACGACACGTCATTTCCGTTGGCCTGATGCGTCCATTTTTTTTAGGAATAGTCCAAATCGGGGAAGACCATTCGCTATATGATGGTATTATGATATTTTGTTCTAACATATCGTTTATTTGTCTGCTCATCTCGGCTTTGTAAATTTTCAGAAAGCGGTAAAATTTTGTAAAGACCGGAACCTCATCGGTTGTAATAATCCTATGCTTGATTCTATTTGTAAAGGTTAGATTATTTTCTTTAGCATGAAAAATATCTGCGTATTTAAAAACTAATTTCTTTATTGCGGCTTTCTCTGTATCATTCATATGCCCTGATCTGATTAGAGAAAAGTCGAATTTAATTTTTTCAGCATTATACATATTAAAGTGACTATATTTATTGCGTCATGTGTTTAATTTACTATTTGTACCTTGTGGGTGTGACACCACATCATATTCGCTGACGGATGACACCACGAAAGGTCTTTTGAGGGTTACTTCACTATCTGAATCGGTTTTATTTACAACCGTACAAAATGCTTTGCCATTTTTAACCGAAGTCACACATTCGGGAATCAAAAAATTCGTAAAAAATTCATCCTAGGAATAACGGCTTCGCCGTTCTTAATATTTTCTATATCTACTTCTAAAACTTGCTGGCTTTGGGTGGGCACTAATATCCGCTTAGGTACCGCTGGGACAGCTAAGTTAATGTTATGAGATTTATTGCAATTATTGTTAATATTATTATCATTAATTTTATCATTTTCATTAACACGTGGTTCATTAAAATAAAGAAGTGAAATTTCATTACAAGGAGTTACTACTGTTTGATTTTTAAAGTTTATGCAAGCGTTAATTTTAGTCATGTTGTCAACTCCTAGCAAAATATCGAAAGCAGAGTGAAAATCGAAAATGTAACATTTTAGTTTTGATACTTGTTTATTCTTAAATAATTTTTCAAGTGAGATGGTAACACTATGTGTTCCTTGAGAAGTACCGTGGGAACTAGAAACTTCGAAAGGGTCAATCATAAATAAATTTTTGTTTAATTTTTTGCTAACCGGGGATTAATAAAAGAGCGCGTACTACCGGAATCCATAATGATAATAAAATAATAATAAACTCGGATTGTTTATATTTAATAATTACAGATGTTTTATTTTATTTGAGAATTTCTATTAATTCGCAGTGTTTTGATTTGCAATGTCTTTCAGTAATTAGTAGACTGTGAAAAAAATATTTTTGTCACTTTACATTACTTTGTTACTAGAAATTAGTTGCAGCCGCTCATTTTCTCTTTCACCAAATATTGTATATATCGGAGATGAATTGTTTTCGTGAAAATTTTTTGAAAATTTATATAACAAATAATTAAGAATAGCCTTTTTGCGTGAACCTCATAGTTTTTTTCGAGTAAAATATAAGAAATATTCTATGATGGCCAACATTTTTAATTACAGTTTTGTTCAGCCGTTACCATTAACTTTTATTGATGAAAATGTCCAATTTTTTCTCAAAATGAATTGAGTAACATGGTTTTCATTCTTGGAGAATGCTCTAGAAATCTGTTGCTGACAAGTAGAATATATAAAGCAATAAATCCTGAACGGGAACGTCATCCAAGTGAAGAATCATTTAAAAATATTTTGGATAGGTTGTTGCAACACGCAGTATTTCTTACATCGAATATTGTAAGTACATGGCTCAATAATACATTCGTTGAAATGTGGATAGGAAATGATGGACCATTACGCTAGCCAGCGTAATCTGCGTTAAAGTGAAAGTTTATGAGGAACAACCTACTATAGTGGAAAATTTGAAGAACAGAATAAGAAACCCTTTTACTTTAATCAATATTTGTAAACTTATTAGTGAATTTTTTTGCAATTGAAAATGTATTTATTAATTTTCAAGGCGTACTATTTATTGAGAGGTACTGAAAATCGAAAAACACTTTATTATTAGAAACTTTAAGTAAAAAAATATCTGTAAAAGATAATCTTTGACAGCCTTATATCTTTAGAAAGGTACATTCCAGATTTAATGCACCAAAAGTAGTTGATAGTTCCATTAAATAAAAGTTACACATGATTTTACACAAAAAAGTTTGGCTTTGACCGTCCGATATTTGTAAGTACATTTCATGACTAGTAATATTGTAGAATCGCAGCCTTCTAAGTTTTATGATATTTAAATTTTACCCGACGGTTTTGTCAAAAAGACGAATTGCGGCTAAACGAATTATTTTAAATACTATGTATGACATATAAAGTTACACCAGAATCGAGCCAGGAATCCAAATATGCTATTTATATACAGGGGGTTAGATTTTAAAAACGTGAATTAAGTACAAATCACCCTGTATACCAATTGCAATTGAGTCGAAAATATTTTTAGGTTGTAACATTAGGGCTGATTATATTAATAGATGGTTCAACAGAAAAATAGATAGCCCAGGAGGTTACTCCAATCACTGCTACGTTTAAACTTTTCTCAATGACTTATCCCAAGAATTAGCATGTGAAATGTTAAAAATAGTTTTAAACAATTTCAACATAACTGTAATATTATATGGCCAAATGGAAATTTTTATGAGTTTGTGAAAATAATTGAAAATATGTTGGGACGTTTCAATCTACAATCCTCGAGAATGATATATATTTGCGGTGCTTTTAATAAACATTTCAATCGAATTGATCGAAATTAACTGAATTTGTGTGATGTATTTGCATCTTTTGATCTATATAAAACTGAATACTGCAAATATAATTAATATAGGTGTTTCCGATCATCGGGGGATGGTTGAAATCGATAAACAAAATATAATAACCAAACAAACTGTGCGACCTCTTACAAAGTCAGCTAAAATTGGATTTTCTAATATCATGGAAACTTGGAATTTTTAAAGAGTATGATCGACGCAGATGAACTTGCAATAAAATATCTAATAGAAGAAACTCAAGTTTATCTGCAAGTCAATTCAATTATTTTTTTTGCATCTCTTTACTTTTTAAAGCAGTGTTAGACGAAAAACGACTTTTCTAACTTTATACAAGTGAAAGTAATAAATATAACATAATATAATTAGATATTATCGTTACTATGGGAGGATGTGTGTGAATTTGTGAGCTGCGAATTGAAAAATAAAAATAATGAATTCGGTAACTCAACTTTACACCACCGATAATTTACGTCTAGCTTTGACATGTAGAGCATGAGATCTGAATACAAGAGAACCAAATCTAATCCACAATAAGATAAGAAAAATGTAAAATTCACTTACCTTACACTCTGCTTTGAGGAGGCTTGATCTAAATTCAGTTTATCTTGCGAGAAACACAATTAATGTAATAGTCAAATGAAAA
Organism: Ontholestes murinus; assembly: GCA_963969525.1. Classification (NCBI taxonomy): domain Eukaryota; kingdom Metazoa; phylum Arthropoda; class Insecta; order Coleoptera; family Staphylinidae; genus Ontholestes; species Ontholestes murinus. The sequence continues at coordinate 40,535,487 of OZ018389.1, read as the reverse complement.
AACTGATTTGATGGTATTTTGAATTTAATAACAAAAAAATAAATAAATAACAAAACAAACAATGAAAACGAAGTTACAAAAAAACAATTAACAACTAGCAATATTTAATTTTAATGATTTTTGAGTTACGTGAAGGATTTGATTGACTATTTGAGATTTTGAATGACTGCTTGAAACTGTAAATTCTTGACCACGCGAACACTTTGAATGACTGACTGTTTGTGAACTGATTAATGATGACTGTGATGACTTGATTGCTTGACAACTCGACGATAACTCGAAGACAACTAAATGATAACTGGTGATAACTTAATAATAACTGGATGACGGCTCTCAATGATACTCAATGATAAGTTAATAATAACTGGATGACGACTCTCAACGATACTCAATGATAACTTAATAATAACTGGATGACGACTGATTTCATCCCTCGAATCTTCTTTCGTCATCACCTTCTAACAACCACCCCTCCATGACTTTGTTGAAGGAAGGGGTGAGTTGTCATGGTTTTGACCGACAGATCGAGACCGTATACGCGTCTGTAGCGCGTGATTTTATTTGCCTTAATTATTATTCCTTATACTAGGTTGACTATTTACATTATAACACTAATAACTATATCTACATATATACATTTGTGTATCCACATACGCATGACAAACTATGTGTGCCATTAATGTGCTGAGGCTGAGGGGTGTGCGCAAATGTGTTGTAGCGCGCAAGCAAATTGATACTCGAGGGTAGCCAAACCTATGAAATACTTTTTCTTCTAGTAGTTGAAGAAGAGTTGACGTGCGGGCTTGACCAACTGTAAAGGGCTCTACCCATCTTATGAATAGGTCAGTTACCACTAGAATGTTTCTTTTCTTGCCTCGAGCTAATGGAAGTGGTTCAACGAGGTCTACAGCTATGGTATGAAACGGCGCTGTGGAGATGCGGGCCATCATTGTTGCGGACTTCTGGCGTTTCCCTCTTATTGTTGCGATGCAGATAAGACGTCCTTCAACATAATGTTTTACATCGGTGGAAATACTTGGCCAATAATACCGAGTTTTGATGGTAATGGCAAGTCGGCACTTTGGAGTCGGTGATAAGTTTGAAGTGACGGCCTTCTAGGAGAGGATGGTATCGATTTAAGGCCCAAACGAGCGCGAGGCACTCCTGCTCGTTAATGTGATACCATTTCTGCGCTCCAGTAAGTTTCGCGGAGTCAAAGAAGATGATGCGGCGGCTTCCTTCTTCGTCTGTCTGGTACAGAACCGATGAAATTCCCAATTGCGAGGCGTCGGTCTGCACTGTGAAGGGGAGACTAGGCGGCGGATGATGGAGATATAACGGCTGCTTTGTCTGCTCACGGAGCTGTTCCATCGCGGCTGTGGCGGATGAGTTCCATCGAAAAGGCAAAGTGGTTGTAGTCAAATCGTTTAGAGGTGCAGCAATATGGACATAATCTGGTATATATTGACGCACCCAGTGGCACAAGCCTAAAAACTTTTGGAGCTGGCGGCGGGTTTTTGGAATTGGTTGTGTTCGTATTTGATCTAAATGTTTTTGGAGAGGTCTCATTCGGTCAGCGTTTACCATGTGGCACAAATATTCTAAGGAGGTTTTCCCAAAAGTACATTTGTCTGCTCCCAATCGCAGGTCAAATTGATCCAATCTCTCCAATACAAGCGCCAAATGTCGTAGATGTTCCTCTTGTGTCTTCGAGAACACGATGATGTCATTCAGGTATACTATAATGAAATCGTGCAGCATGCCTGAAAGTACCTACTGGGACATCATCCTTTGGTCTGAAAAATGAATGGCATTACGCGAAACTGGTAATGTCCGCCGTCGGGGGTGCTGAAGACCGTATACTTCTTGGAATCCTCCGCCATTGGAATTTGTTAATAACCACTTTTCAGGTCTAACGTAAAAAATAATTTAGAGTTGCCTAAATCGCGTAATGCCTCCTGAATCACGGGCATGGGTGTTGGGTCTGATACGGTCACTTCGTTCAACTTTCTGTAGTCGATGCTAAAACGCTTGATTGATAACAAAAAATAATAATACTACACACTTTAAATGATGCTCAATTGAATTGAAATTATAAAATAATAAATTTGATAATGCAATTAATTAAATAGTAAATAAATTAAAGTTACTAATACTGACTAAATATTGACTTGCGTAGCTTGATTAATCAATATATACGAGGGTGGTAGAAAATAATAACCGTTATAAATTAAAAAACAACCAAAACCACCCTAGAATTTCTGAAAATAAAATTATATTAGCCCAAACTTTGAGAAGTAAAACCTAGACAGTATGCCTAAGTGATTGTAAATGAATCAAATTAATAAGAAGCAGAAATTACTATTATCGCAGCACGTGTAGGTGTTCAATTTGTTTCACTTCTTAAATGAAATAATACAGCAATAGTATTAATAGGAACCAGCTGAATATAAGATACTATAATTGTAAACCTATTTGCAAGAGTGATTTGTAAATTGAATAAATCTGTTCTCGTCTTATGTTATGGGTTCGCAAAATTCTAGACATTTAAAATAATTTGTCTAATAGATTTTAATAAAAAAATCTAAATGAATAATTACTTATTATGACATAAATTAAGCAACTAACACAACTAGGTTAAATTTAGACAATAAAATGTACAGTGTAGCGAATAAAGTGAATTTAATGATTTATTTTAAAAATATTACCTCACAACTGGACTTTTTTATTTAAAAAAATGAAATAATGTGTAAAAGGTGAATTGATCCTAATTATTAATCAGCGATTATTAAAATAATAATTATGTATAATAAGTGTAGGCTGAGTGTAAATTGAATTGACTATTGTCTGACGTGGATATGTTTGGTTAGAAAGCCAATTGTTTTAGTTGAGTGTGGACTAAATTTAAACAAATTAGTGCTGGCTTGTAAAAAAATATTAATTTCAGAGCATAGGTATAAAACGGCCAATAAGTTGGAACGTCAAAAATGTTACCGGGATTATGAAAAAAAATAGGCAAATTGGTTCTATTAAGTAAAAAAACGAAATGTTTAAGGGCGTGGGTGTAAAAAGGCCAAGTTAGGGCGTCAATTATTATCGTATTGGGAGAAGTAATACACTTGTTATGTTCCATTTGTTTATTATCAGGTAACTGACACGTGTTTCGGTCCTTACGGATCAAATGGAACATAACAAGTGTATTACTTCTCCCAATTTGAAAATTTGGTTCCATCAAGAATGTAGCAAAACAAGTATCGAATTAATTATTATCGTGATTGTGGAAAAATGTAGGTAAATTGCTTCTGGTATGTAAGAAACTGAAATGTGTCAGGGCGTGGGTTTAAAACGACCACTAATTTGGGGCGCCAATTATTATCGAACAGGACAGGAGAACTACGTGCTTGAGTGAGTGTTTGAATGTTTGAATGAACGATTGATTAAAAAAATTATAATAATAAAGTTAGCCGACAATTCAAAACTTAACTTTCCCTCCGCCGATAATTTACGTCTAGCTTTGACGTGTAGAGCATGAGAACTGAATACCAGAGAACCAAATCTAATCCACAATAAGAAAAGAAAAATGTAAAATTCACTTACCTTACACTCTACTTTGAGGAGGCTCGATCTAAATTCAGTTTATCTTGCGGGAAACACAATTAATGTAATCGTCAAATGAAATAAACTGATTTGGTGGTATTTTGAATTTAATAACAAACAAAAAAAAACAAATAACAAAACAAACAATGAAAACGAAGTTACAAAAAAAAAACAATTAACAACTAGCAATATTTAAATTTACGGACAAGTAAATGGTAATGACTGATTATTTGAAGCTTTGATTGACTACTTGAGATTTTGAATGACTGCTTGAAACTGTAAATTATTGACCACGCGAACACTTTGAATGACTGACTGTTTGTGAACTGATTAATGATGACTGTGATGACTTGATTGCTTGACAACTCGACGATAACTCGAAGACAACTAAATGATAACTTAATAATAACTGGATGATGGCTCTCAATGATACTCAATAATAACTTAATAATAACTTAATATTACGAGAGCTTGGTGGTTAACAGTAGGTGATCAGTGGAAATTTCAATTTCTTGTTTTTATTCAGGAATTGCTTGTTAACCAATCACCAGTATATTTATTAAATAAGTTAATTTGGCGTAAAAAATGCCTCTCCATAAATGTTCAAAACACTAACTATTTGCGTATATCGCAACGCCCTTGATTTAAAAATAGTACTTATATAACAAACTAGATATGGCAACAAGGTTACAACCGGTATACTCTTTTAAAAAGCAGCTACATGCAAATCTGACTAGTTCTAGTTATCTTGTGTATATGAGTAATTTTATTTTATTATTATTTGCAAATTCTTTAGCTTAGAATAGCTTAGTCTTCTTTTCTTTTACTTTTTTGTCAAATTGTTATTTTTTATAGGTTAAGTGATAGAGTAGCCTTAATGGCTAAACTTCGCCCAATTTTGTAAGCAAATAAAGGTATTTATTATTATTATATACAAGAAGGCCGATAAGGGCGATTTTGATAATTATTGACCAATTTAAATTCTACCAGTATTTTCCAAGATAATTGAACTGGTACTGGCTAAATAAATGTGCCCCTATGTGTAATATAATAATTACACTTACTCTGACTTGTGTAAACTTAGGTTTGGGCCACCAATAAATATATTATTATATTATTATTATTATTAATATAATATTTTGGCAGAGTCGCATTTTGGGTTCAGACCAGGCAGATACATAACAATATCAACTGAATCATGCGTGAGTTCCATTATAAATGCATTTGAGAGTGGTAGCATTGTTATGTGTAATCTCATCGGCCTCAGCAAAGGATTTGACAATTTTACTCCTAGAAGCTGTACACCAATCTTATCATATTTAAAAAACAGGTTCAATCCTAGGCCCAATATTATTCCTAATATTTGTAAATGACCTCCATGTTAAATTTACAAAAATTTCTACATTTCAATATGGTACCACTATTTCTATCAGAGGTGAATCAATAGACAACAAGCTCAGGACTGGTTTGATAGTAACAAGCATAAACTTAATGCTAACAAAACAGTTCAGAAAGGTTTCTTATTCGGAGCGATATTGCCCTAGGTTCTGCCATTATAACATGTTTCCACATTAAAAAATAAATAATGGTGGTCGTCTTTTTTGGAGTAGGTTTCTTTGCGATGATTTTCGGATCAGCTTTCGCCCCTTACGGCTTGGGTGCTTCTTGTTTTTTATAGGATCGCTATTGGTCGGTTATGGAGCTATGACTTATTATGACTTTCGTCGTGGTTTAACTCAATTAACTAAATTCAACTTTTGGGGATGAGGCGCTATCCACAGCCACTATATATCGCTGGTACACTGAATTCGCTCACTAATGAAGTAAAACAAGGTCGTCCAAAATCGGTCGTTGTGCCGGAAAATATCTATGCTGTGCGAAAACTAATAGAAGTGACATATCACGAAATCAAGAGTTGTTTAAACATTAGTATGACCAGTATACATAAGATTTTGCACAAACATTTGAGTGTTGACTCTTGTTGACAGATCCTTAAAAACATGCTCGTGTCGATTGGTGCACTCAAAGCCGTATAAAGCATCGCCACAGGTAACGAGTCATGGACTTATGCATATGAGCCAGAAAGAAAGCCGCAAACGGCAGCTTGGTTGTTTCAATGTGAAGCAAATCCAACAAAAGTTATTCGTTTTCGAAGCATACAGAAGAAAATTGTTGCGTTTTTCTTCACGAAAACCGGCCATAGAGCAACGGTGGCTCTCGAAAATCAAAAGACCGTTCATTCGGCGTGGTATGCGACCATTTGTTTGTTCAAAGTTTTCTTTAACTTGAGAGAAACCAATTCAAAACAACTAATCATTTTGCATCAGGACAATGCGATCTTACAGACAACAAACAAGTATTTGTATACACAAAAGGTCAAATTGATGTTGATGAGTAATCCGCCTTACAGGCACGCATTGACACCCAAACTTTTTCTTGTTCTTAGTAATTAAAGACAAACTAGGTTGACAACGTTTTTATCGCTAGAAGAAGCGTGTTTGACTACCATTTACGGTACGGAAAAAGTCCTTCGAAGGGTGATTCAATCGCATGCAAAAGTATATAGATCTTAAAGGCGTTTATTTTGAATAGAAATAGAAATATTTTTGATAAAATTCATTTGTTTAGTTTTACTATTCTAAATACATAAATAGCAACCCTCATATTATGGATAAACTTTATAAGTGTTGATATTGAGTCACATTGGTTGACGGGTGTATTCACAAATGACTTAGCTATCATATTACTTCCTCTATATGATTCTCAGGAATTTTATTCTAAGAAAAAAAAACAATATCTCATTTGCGACTTTAGACATATTACCATTTACGATAAGTATTGGAAAACTAATTCGAAACTTTGATTCCCTCATATTAGAGGCACCCAGAGTAGAAACTCAAGACATAAGTCTAATACATTTGTTTAGGAATTAATATATGACATAATATTGCATATAAATTGAAGAATTTTTTTCAGTTATCTGACTGGTAAAGAATATCCTTATGCAGGAAAACTAAATGTACTTTTATTTAGTCATTATATGTTATTTTTTTAAGACAAATAAATTTGGTTTACTGCTATATAAATTTTATTTATTTATTAAAAATTTCATTATACAATAAATACTGCTATTATAAAAAACAAGTAGATCAACCTTTTTTATTCTCTCTTTGTTTCATATTTTTAATCATACCCAAGACTATGCTATTTATTCAAAACTTAACATATATAACAAATATAAAGCTGTAGCGTGTAGCTATACATCCTTTACGCCATCAGTATATTTATATGTAAATGTATGTAAATACTTTAATATTTTATAGGATTACCAACATTACCTCTACTCCTAAGTTATATTTTTTTAGTGTTTTAATAATCATAAGATTATTTGGTTGTAATAAACCAGAAAGAGAGAAATTATAATAATTGTTTTAATGTTTAGAACTAGTTTCTCATGACAAGTCATCATCTCAATTTATACACGAAATAAATTTTGTGGGAAGTACGGCCTATATAAATTACAGCAGCAGATGGTAGTAATTAATGTAGTTATTTATTCATCAAACATTCATTATAAGTTTAAACTTCCGTTGGGACAGAAGGTAATCATTTTAAAGTTATGTATATGCTAACAGAAATATATTACTACTAGAGTTGAATGTATTGTGTCCATATCATAATTAGCCGTATCAAAATAAGAAGAAAAAAACAATATGATTGATTGTTGAAGCCGTGACTTTGTCGTTGACGTTGATTACGAAATAGGTTTAAGAAATAATAACACTTTGCTAGTATCACGATTGTATTCGTTTGATAATGTCCGAATAGGACGAAACTAGTCACAATAAAAAGTGTAAAAAATCGTGATACTAGCAAAGTGTTATTATAAAAAAAAAAACAATATTTAATACACATGCTTCGGCATCTAATTTAAATTAATTAATTAATTGATTTATTTTAATATGTTTTTATTTTATCTGATAAGTTATAAAATATATGCCATTATAACAAGAAGTTTATAATATATATCTGCCCTAATAATAGGGCATTAATAGAATATACGCCTGGAATTTTAAGTTTCAGCAATATTAGTTACGACCAGATTTTGAATTTTCCATAATACCATTTATAAATTCTGTAATTCTATATTAAGTCTCGGCATTATTTTTAAAAGATAGGTAAAAGATATTTTGAGCTCACTTTATAAGAAACGGCTTAGGCATATCAATTATCAACAAAGATGGACATAGGGTAATGTTATGCTATATTAAGTCAGTATGAATGGATTTTGAGTTTTTGATACAGAATTGTAAAGTTTAGAAAATATTTAAAATTTAATCAAAGTAACCTTTTGAGTAGTGCACAGAAATAATTACCGACGGTGATATATAATTTTCCTTGGCTTATATGTAGCAGCGTAATAATTTGCAGGAATTTGCATTTGTGTGCAAACACCGAAGTGTTGGACATATATACAGAAACATAAGATAATTATAAGCAATGAATTCTACAATTATATTAAATTGCTGTTGTGTTCACTTGAAAGCAACTAGCTGTAACATCAGTTAAATTTGTCTGTCTTGAAAGAACACTATTTAATTATTAATGTATATTATAAATAAGAAGACTCAATTTAGTACTAAATTAAATAAACGTTAACGTTGAATATACTCACAGTGGGCCAAGTAGCTCTGACATCAATACAATTTGTCTTAAAAAGAAAATATTTAATTTTCAGTCCATATTATGAATAAGAAAATCTCGAGTTACTACCAAATCAAATATCCTTAAACTATGGAGTAAATACTTCCATTGCATAATCATTAATAATATCAACTATTGAATATTTTTAATAAATCAAACTTTCTAATTAATTATAATAATGTTATAATATTCGATTGCACTAATATATTTTTTTTTATTTTTACTTAAAAATTGATAAAAACTTAATGTTTACTAACAAATATTTTATATGATTTATAGAGACGGAAGTGAAATGGACTATGAAATAATATCGAATATTGCATCCACGACTCTTCTCATCGGAGGGAACGACATAAGTGGAAATATATCAGATGCAGTATTCACAATGGAGTTCAACCATCCATCGAAAAATTCTACGCTTGAATTGTGGAAAATTTTGTGCGGAATCGCGGACTACGCTAGCTACGGATATTCTTGGGATTCCCAAACGTGCTTAACCAGGTAAGTGCGATAGAATCAAATAAATTTAAATTATTCACAATAAGTAACATTGAAAATCTGGCAAGCTTCAATAGTTGCATTTAATTTAACACTAAACTGAATTTTCTTACGCGACAGGTCATTCGAGGCAATAAAATCATTATTTTAAAATAATAACAAGAGTACAATCTTTCTTTCAATAAAATAGTATTCGAAGTAATAAATATAAATTCTAAGAATAACAATTTGTGAAAAAAGTCGTCAGTATGTACATACATTAAAACCAATAGCAATTAGAATTTTGTATTTGATCCGGTAGTAAAAGCGGAAAAACACAATAAACAAATTAACTTAAATGTAGGTTCGATTAGCTTTATTAATTAAATTATACATTTCATTATACTTTAGCAACACATTAATTCAGTTGCGCTTGTGTAATTATATCAGCGTATCGTCCTTAAGAAGGAGTTTACGGTTTATTCTTATATAGCCTGCACAAAAACAGGTTTTAGATATTGAATAATATGTAACATTTGGGCATACCGGTAGGTTGGACTTTATTAAAAAGGTTTTTGTTTTCATTTTCGACTCTTACAATAACAGCTAACATTTGCCAACAGATATAATAATAATATAAATTATTTATATAATTTTATATAGGTATAATTTATTTATATATTTTCTTAAACTGTTTAATACAGTGGATTGTATGGTATGAAAATGTTTGTAGTATATAACATTACAAAAAATAATTAGTATATGTTAGACGTTTTTTGAGAGCAGGTGGGTTGATAAGTGTGACAACAAACCTAAAACAAAAACATTTGACTGATTTCATTGCCGCACCATTGGTGACCAGATTTTCTAAACTTATTGCGCATGGTTTTCTGGCACTGATGACCACTGCTGCAAACGAAAAATAAAAATATTTAAAAATGCACAATATATAGTAGCTAACGCTGTTCGAAGATTAAAAATTTAATTTTCAATGCGAAAACCATGCAAAATAAATTTAACAAACTGTTTATCTTAATTAAGACTACAAATTAGGCATTAGACATGTGGCGGATGATGTCATCCACACTAAGCATTAATTAATAATATGAATTTCTTCATAAAAAATTAATTGTTATAAAATAATGAAAAAATAAAGTGAAAGTGTCCACGCACTGGGTTTCAGGAGTAACAACGATTCAGATATATCAGGAATCGAGGAGTGCACAGGGATATGTCCAGTTTGAGTCTTTTGAATTGTTGAATGTTGAAATAATTGAGTTTATAGCTGTTCAGTTCTGGAACTTACCAACACAAAGGTTCCACTCATTGTTTCTATTTGGGACACTTTATAATTTCTAATAACGAGGTCACATGTATTTTATTCATTTAAATAAATCAATAAATAAAGATTTTATTTTACTTGTTTACTTAAAAAATTAATAACAATTAATATAAATTTACAAACTCCTTAACAATTTAGAGCAGGAAGCATATTACTTTTTTTCATCTATTTTACTTTTTCGAGATCTAATCCCACTTAAGGGTTCACGACCTCAGTCCGGGCTGGGTCTATTCACCTCCACTTTCTTTTGCGGGGGCTCAGCTGGTGTACTGCTGGTGATTTGGGATCCGTCTCCTCAACAGTTATCTGACGGTGGGCTACCTTGCGGCATAGCTCGCCCGACGTCTACTGCTCTCTCTGCCTTAGTATCACTCTCACGTTCCTCATTCTCCCTCTCTTGTTCCATCTTTTCCATTTCACCTTTTCACGGATTAATCTGGTGGCGAACTAATCCAGGATCCTCCAGCTGTCTAGGGATTCGATGAGCTTCTCAAAGGCAAAGGTAGGACGTTCCTCTGTATGGCTGTCTTGGGGGTTAGTGAGTAGCTCCTGATGTCCCGGTACACCTGGGCGCTTTCAATTGCCAATATACTGCTTGCCGCAGACCAAAGTAGTCTCCTTTTTAGTTGGCGCGGCCCTCCCACTTTGGGCATTAGCCATTCCAGTCTCTGGACCTTATCCACCGCCCTTTCCGTCTTTATCTCAATATGCTTTGCGTACTTTCCCCTAGCCGTGAGGGTGACACCCAGACACCTCAGTTCCTTTGTTGGGGTTATTTTGTGTTCCCCCACCTGAATCCACGTCCTCTCAAATCTTCTTATCAGTGATTACTACCGCCTCAGTCTTTTGTGGAGCCACTGAAGGTCGTGGTCCACCAGTGGCCACCATGACTTGGAATTAAAATGTCCCGCTATTATTTGTGTATGACAATATACTCAAGACCTTTGATCTCTGCGTTTACCCTTCCTGGTTACCTTGGCCCATTCTCCGTCTGATTGTGTCTCCTCCTCTGCTCTTTTGGTCCCGTGTTAGGAAGAGACTGGAAGCCCGCGACATCCAACGCTCTCTCTGTGGTTAGTCTTTTTATTGGTCTAGTGCCGCTTATATTTTTACCCTTCCCCGCTCCCTTGGCCACCAGCTTAGCCCGATGCTCTCAAAGGCCAGCCTCATTTCATTTATGCCTTCTGTGCGCTGCTCGGAGTGCGTATCATTTTTATGGTATGATCCCTCTATATGAATCTGTGAATCCTGGCTAAACACGTTCGGGCCATTTCCGTCGGTGAGGCCGTGTCCCCAGGTCTTATTGGGATGGGACCCCTTTCTATGCCCCATATTACCTGCTTAATCTCGGCTGTGACTCCTCGCCTTTTATATGCCCTCCTTGATCTCAATTGGGTGCTTAGATTGGCCTTGGCCAGGGTGGTGAGCTCCGTGGCTACCCTATCCAACTGTGAATGTCTATAAGTTTGTCAGTAAGTTTTTGCCGGGTAAAGGCTTCCCTTAGTGGTGAAACGAAATTATACCTTCTGCGCTTGGTTTGGCTTTAGAGCTCATCGTATACCGTGATCTAGTAGCTGGGGTTTGTTTTCGTATCCACTGGCATGCCGGGGCACTTCTAATTGCCCTAGCCGCGACGATATTTAGACTGAGCCTTCCGGGGCCTTTGGGCCTTCCAAGTTTCCCGAACCTGCCTTTACACATCTGTTCCATGCTTTGGTCGGTAGCAGTCATACGGGTCAAGCTGGAATCCTAAAACCGCAAAAATCCGACTACGCGTTGCGGAGAAAGAGCGAAACAAGGGTTCAACTACCAGGAAACCCCATATTACTGGATGATGGTATCCCCACCAGCAGTAAATTTAGCCACTTTAGGCAATTGTTTAAACAAAAAACAATGGTTTTTTTCGCATTATTGTTCCTAATCGCCTGTTTATAATTAAATTAAATATTTACGCGTTGCTGCATTGAATACAGTGCCATAATGAATTAGCTGTGTTTTAGATACCAACTGTTAACGGCAAACATTCATAGAATGAAAAATAGAACAGAATATTTTTAATTTGAGCATAATCTGCAGACCTACAGTCAAGTATACATTCATTATTCTCAGTAACAAAATATATGGACATTAATAGTACATTTATAGTATAAGCGTGTAACAAAAGCTTGTGTTACATAACGAGTCACTGGATTAAGATTGGCATCCATAACATTAGGGAACACTAATCCAAGAAAACATACCTAGGGTTCTGAACTTGGTTGAACTGAAGCAAGTGGTAAAAATTTAAAATATTGAACTGGCCGATGTACAATAGAATATTCTCAGCGACCTTCTAGAATACATTTGGGAGATTATAATCTCCATAGAATACGAAATACAGATAGTATCATCATCATCATTTCGTGTACAATTAACATTTTTCTGCCTTTGCCTTTTGTACTGTACTGAGGAGATCTTTCAACAGATAATTTTAGTTGAATGAGGCCTTAACTAGAAACATGACTGTTAACTATATCCGCTTCAATTATTTCGCTCATGGTTTATATCGACTCAGGTACACTAAACACAATACAATTTTGCGATCTGATTAGCCTTTCATGTACATTGTGTACAAGAGTACATTATTATTAAAAACAGTAGTCTCAGTAGCCTTTCATTAACATTGTGTACAAGAGTACATTAGAAGCAGTAGTCTCAAACGTTCTTATTTTATCGTTAGGCATGAATGCATAAAATATCATATTATTATAAAGTCTAATTAATTCATATAGATAACCATGTCATTGCCTTTATTTGTGTTTAATCTTCTATTAGTTAAAGATTTTCATAGGCTGTGCTTAATAAACTTGGAATTTAACTAACTAATCATAAATCTATATATTTCAAACTATATTTAATTATATTATTTAGAGCAAATGATAAATAATTAAATTTCTGTACCAACTGTACCAACTAGTACGAGTAACAATATTAATTGAATGTAATTGAAAGCTTCTAGGATACATGTTAATGTTGTTTCTTAAATATATTAGAAAAATCTTATGTATATAGTCGAATACATTTATAAATCAATAGTTTTATCTTATTTTTGTTTTGTTTTCATACGAATAATACAAATAATATTTTGTAAATATACTTTCTTAAAAATCAACTGTATATTGTTTGCCCATGTAAGCTTTTTGTATCATTTTATTTACATTTAGTTTGCTGCCAGCCAACAGCATTCGCACATATTTGCATATTTATACACTCCTTGCCTCCACCTGTGCACATGTAATATTTACTTTATTATCTCGTTCCGCTGGTGTCTTCCTTCTTTCTTGATGTATACTAAATTATAAATTTAACTATTATTTCTTAGCGCCTTAACTTGTAGGATCTAATGCAAGAAACATCAAAACAATGTTTATTTGTGCTAATGCAATTAAATGCATGTATTACTCTTTATTATTAAATAATTAAAATATTTATAACTGTTAATTAAATTGAAAGTAAATCCTTGCAATATTAATACAATATATTGTGGTATGAATGTCATTGCATTTCTATCAATCAACTAGTTAAAATTTGTTAAAAAAGGCATTAAATTTAACAATGACTATATTTGTAAATTAATCTTCTGAAGGCAAATTGTGTTTTAAAGCCACTGAGTGAAAATAGGAAAATGCATTTTTACTAAACGTCTTAGTTAATATATACGTAAGGGCATAGTTTCACTGACGAGCTGTAATACAGCGAAACACGTTTCTGGAGATTTCCTTACGTAATAATTTCTAAAAACGATAACAGCACAAAATACGACACTTGCACTTTATTGCGATTTAAATCATGTGACGGCATGTGATAGTTATATAATCCAATGCCGGGCGGTGCTTTAATACGAATCGTAGTTGTTTTATGTTTTAACTATTAACTGCTAATTCTTGCATAATTATTGTAAGGTAACGGTACGGTGTAGTAATTAATTTTTCTCATTAACATTTTATATATTTATAAAGTTTATGAGAGTAAGTAAATTCAACCAATTTAAAAACAATTATATATATAATGTTTGCTCATTTAACTCTTCTATTTTATTTTATTTACATTTAGTTTGCTTTCAGCCAACTGCATGTGCACATATTTGCATATTTATACTCTCTTGGCCTCCAGCTGCGCAAATGTAATATTTATTTAATATTCTCGTCCTAGTAGCATTTTCTTTCTTCGTTGATTCATACAAAATTATTCATTTAACTATATCCTTAAAGCCTTTTTGGAAATCGAATTGATAATTATAAAAACAAAATAATATAGTGTATAAATAGAAAAAAACACGAAAATATATTCGTAAAATCTACAACAAATGAGTCTTATTAAGACTACAAGAACAAATCGCTTTTGAAACAACTACTTCCCTAGCTAATACTTCGACAGACATTGAATAATACAAAAGTAATTTGCGTGTTACAAAATAGCAAGGCTATCAAAGCAACACTCGTTTGAACGTATTTCTTTCTGTAAAATGAACTAAAAATGATTGAATGTACGTTAAAATAGTTTGTGAGTGACTATACTATGGTAATTTGGAAAAAGAAATGAATTTAGGTTGATTTAATTAAAAATAAATTAGCAAAAGCAATTAAATAATTCAATACTCAATTTTATAACCATCTGTAGACACGGGTTTCGATATTTCAATCTCTTCAGTACAGCTTTATTATAAAATTGATTTTAAACATAAATAAAAACGTTTACTAAAATAAATATAATGAAAAATAAATAACTTACTCAGATATGCACGGCAACTGACACAATAATGAAATATAATCGACTGAAGGTCTTATTTATACCTGCATGGATTACTCAATTCTACGGAAATAATTACGTTCGGGATTAAGGAAAATACCCAATTAGAGCATAATTTAATAATAAAATATATAAGTCCTTTACGTTGTAGATAATTCTATTTATTAGTGAATTATCTACAACGTAAAGGACTTATATATTTTATTAATATAGTGTATGTTTACTAGCAAAGCTAAATGGTAATTTAGACTTAATTCTAAAGATGAATTCGACTGGATCGAACAGTAAAAAAGTGGATCGGAAAAGAAGCAACGGGGATGACCCGATCGGGCGATTAGCCAAGGAACAGATAGTTTTAGATATTGAAGTAGTAAGGTTTTAAATAATAACGAATAACAATGCGATATTCGAACGTATTCCTAATTACCTGACCAATGCAAATTAGGTACGGCCTTGGAAATTAATCTGATAATCAAGTTGTGTCAAAATTAAGCAAACAAAGAAATTGAACATTTTATTAACAATACGATACAAATTTATTAGTTTCTTGGATGACATTTTGATTAGTTACAAAACTCAAAATAAATTCCAATAAACAATTAAATCAGTGAATTGTGCGTGAAAATGTCTGTGATGTCTGTGAAACTTTACACATTGAAAAACTGGAAGTGGATGTTTAGTCGAGGCCGTTTTTTGTTTTTTTTCGATATTTTTTTAATATAAACAATATTACAAAACTTTTCAAACAAAAGTTGAAGAAAATGAGAAACTGAACAAGTTTTATTGAAATATATTTTTCAAAAATTTCCAAAAGTTGATCATCTTTTGTAAGAAACTGGATGCAAGAAAAAATATCAGTTCAATCAGTTCAGTTCATATAAAAGTCTTTTAAAAATAATTTAAATTTATGTTTCATTTATTCAAATCGGACGAAAAATAAGCGAGATACAGCAAGGTTTTTCCTTAGTCACCCTGTAGAAGTAATATCTGACTTAGGGTATAGCGATGATTGCAGGAATGCATATAGCCGATCTGGTCGGAATTTCTCTATCAGATTAAAATATAAAAGAAATATTTGAAAGGGTATTGGTTTAATATTATAATGCATAATTCATCAATATTTAGAAGATGTTACTAATTAAAAAAATCAGAGACAGATACAGACAGACATAAGCAGTCTGCTAGTAGACGATTGAGTAAACAGGCAAAATCAATATTAATTTTTAAAAAAAACTTGCAGAAGATTGTCACACTATTAGTATATCAAGTAATTGACAGCATATGCCACACAAAAAATGTCTATTTAAAGACTAAAATATGCTTTATATAAGCAATAAACACATAAATGGATATCTGTAACAGCATTTGAAAGCAACATTCATGATCTATATTTATGGGTTTGAGTGGAAGATCCTTTTAAGAAGTGAACTCCGCCCGTCCTCCCTTCAGCCAAAATTTTGAGTTTATTTTATTATTTTGTAATGTATTTCTTCTGATATTTATTTTCTAAGAATGGAGTACAAAGATATATGTAATATTACATCGAACATAATATTTTTTTACGGATGACAACTTTCTTGCATTTAGACCCTTTCGCAAATTCAGGTCACGTCCCTTGAATCAGGGTATAGAAATACATATAGCAATAAAACGCGGAAGACGGTGTCTAATAACATCTAAGAAATTTGTCGTCCAGCTTTACATCCTTAATAATCTATATAAATTCCAGAAAATTTATAAATTACATTACATTACAATTTTATATTCAGAAAAAATCTACTTGCAGATCAATACAAAATATATATACAGTGCAATTTGAAAAAAAAGTTGATCGTCATTTGTCAAAAACTGGATACAAGAAAAAATATCAGTTCAGTTCATATTAAAGTCCTTTAAAAATGATTTAATTTGATGTGTTATTTATTAAAATCGGATCAAAAATAAGCAAGATACAGCACAAAGGTTTTTCGTCAGTCACCCTGTACAAGCAGAGGGTGGCCATAGTATGGCTAATGCATTTGCTTAATATTTTTCATCTGAGGTCAATGACCAGCATTTGTTTCGATGTGATATGAAATTTGGGTGTAATATTAATTTTATTGCAAATCTTGATATCAAGGGCTGTATTAGTCCGGACTAAAGACCCCCATTGGTGCTTAATATGTGTCATTAAATGCTTTATATTAGTTTATATACATTATTTGATGTATCGTTGGCTTAGGACAAGTTTCCCATTATAAGCAACTCGTTTTCTGTAGAGTCCATTTTAAATAAGGTCATAAAACGATATTAAAATTATTCTATATATATTCTATCAGCAAATGTCTGAGATACTTATTGTTGAACATTTATCTAAAACATTCAATAATATTATTTTCTCCTAACAATATGGATTTATGAGTGGACGCTCTGCGGAAACGAATTTCTTCTTATATAGTAATTTCATTTTACAATCTTTAAAATCTAATTCTGAAGGTCAATTCCATTTATATGAAATTCAGTAAGGCCTATAATAAAGTTAATGTTACTCCTTTATTAGATAAACTGAAAATGTACGGTATTTTTTGACCCAAGTGGATTGGTTCATATTTAACAAACCGTACACAAGCCCACATAAATAATTTCATATCATTAGTCCTCTTTTCTTTAATATATCCATTAATACATTGGGATAGAATCTTCTCTATTGCTTTTTGCAGATGACTTGAAACTGTATATACGTATTTCTTCTAATAAAGACGCGGCGATATTACAGTCAGATCAGACAAATATTAGTAATTGTTGTGTAAGGAATTATATGAACCTTAATATAAATAAATTTCATATTATGCAATTTAGTCGTAAAGTTAGTAATTACAAATTTATTTACCCCCTTAACAATGTAAGTCATCGATGTGTAGAGGTGGTGAGGGATCTGGGAGTTTACTTTGGTAAAAAATTAACAATTTCCTATCACATAGCAACTGTTGTTGCCAAAGCAGAGAAGACACTTGGATTTATCAAACGTACTAATAGCGTATTTTAACTTTTATACACATATACTGGAACATGTACAAATCAAACTTTAAAAAATTAAGGAATAAATTAGTTTCTCAATATATACTCTTGGGTTTGGACAATATTAGACTATATGTTAACTCTCCAAATATAATTAATAGGTAAGAAGTCTGATATTTGTTTTTTATGTAAATTTTTTACTTGTATTATTAATTCTTCCAAGTGTCTCTAAGATTTTGCACCACATGTTCAAAACATACAACTCGGTATTCTCAACTATTATATATTTCATTTTGTCGCACATCATATATCATGTTTAGTCGATAAGTAAGAGTATGTAATGCTGCTTAAAAAATACTGTGATAAAGTTAAATTTAAAACTGATGTCAAGTATTTTATATTTATGTCAAGTTAAATGTTTAAATATATTTGTTAATATCAATGCGAAATGTTAATTTATGACATCAATAAAATAAATAAATAAAATAAATATATTTGCAATAAAAGTCTGATATTTTCAGAGTAATTAAGAATTTTTCGGAAACATAAGAACCCTAATACAAATCTAATTAATAAACAGACTGATTTAATTTATTCGCCATTATTTAAGCTCTTGTAATTACATTAATCACTTCTGAAAACAACGTACCCTTAGCGCTGAAATTTGGCAGATAATCAATTTACAGAAATTATTTGTAACATGCTAGTCAATCATAATCACCCCAAATTTGCATATTCACTCATAAATTCTTAATATTTTGTATTCCTATTTACATACACTTAATTATAGCTAGTAAAGTTCTTATAAAAAAATATAAACAATAAAAATTGTTTTTTGCCGATGGCAATAAACTAACAAGTAGTAAAAATTACCATCATCGTCTTTTTTGACCTTTCCAGTATATTGTTTATAGTCCTTATTCAAATTTATTTTGTATAGAATTTCTTTTGATACGTATATAAAAATGATTAATGTAAATGCTTTAATTTTAATATTCCGTTATAAATTAATTTATACAAATTATTAATTAAATTAAGAATGACATACCATGAATGTATAAATTATATATTAATATATAAAACAATTAGTATTTCATTATTTCCACAACTAACAATATTAAAATAATTTTAATAAATATTTATATGATGTTAAAATGTAGTTTGATTAACACTATACTTAATTGTATTATTCATATTTTATTATTCACTCTTGTCTACTTAAAAATGCAATTATATTTTTATACAGAACTATGAAAAATTTAAAATATGACCTGAAATTAATTTTTAAATATTAAATTTAAATTGTAAATTCTATAATGTTTGCCTTAGTGACATGTTGCTTTGCAATGTAAACTTAAAGTTTATAAATGAGAAGCCCAAAGTAATCTCTACGAGCTTAATTAAACCGACAAATTGCGCTCTCATACCAAAAATGAAGTCTCGCCATATCCCGGATTATAAATGTGCCCCATTTAGCATTTTTTATGAGATTACCTGCGCTCATCCTTATCCCCTTGAAGGAAGCACACCTTATAAAAATATACCTTTAATGGAGAGTAAGATTTCATTAATCGTTCTATTATTCGCAGATTGCTCGAAGCTACAAAAACTCGGTGTCTGTGTCCGAGGGCGGGGACCTATGCAGTTCTTCTGACTATGAAACCCTCGTCGGTAAGTACTTATACCCTTTCAGGTTTTCAGCCTAATCTACTTTCAATTCCGCTTTTGGCAATACGCCGAGCCTTTGGTGCCAGTTAAGATACGTAAATCACTTGAATGGCGGTGGTATTATTAACGGTAACTGCTTCATTTCATCGCGGTTCACTCTGAGCTTAAACAAAAAAAATGGTACAAATAACGCATACTCAAATTAATAAATAATGTTTTTATATATAATAAATTATCTGTCAACGATTTAATTGCCGATATGTTTTAAAGTATTATTCTTAATAAAAAAAATAAAAAGTAAAAATATGTTGTTGAAATATTTATTAAATTAAATTATTTATAATTTTATACGCTTTAAATCTTGCATTTTGTAATTATACACATTTAAATAAAATATATTATTCTTTATAAAATGGTCGAAATATATTGATTATAAAAATACAAAATTTAAAACGAATTTTAGATGTCATAAATAAAAGTATACTTTTTCCTGGTTTCTTTTAATTTTTTTATTTAAATATAGATGTAATGATATAATCTGGTATTTGTTTTCTTTTTTAGGTGGAAGCTGAAATAATCCCGGTGAAACATATTATGATTCTTATCGGATGTTTCGCCTGTGCCTTACTGACCCTTATTGCTGGCATTATTCTCGGCATTTACTGGTATTTCAGACGATCCTGTTTGGTGTTCCTAAAAATACAATGTTGCCTCTCCACATTCGGTTCAATGGTGGTGTTCGTGTACGCCCTCTGGGATGAAGTAGATAGCGTGAGTATTGAAAATTTTGATTTAACGCTTCGTCGGAGTCAAATTCGCCCGATTAAAAATCGTTTACTATGCTATACAGCGTTTTCCGCTTGCCATAAAGCGGGAATTACTGGTAACGTTTTAGGGATATTGAATTTACGGTTTGAGATTTTCATTAGATGCAGTGCGATGAATGTTACGGGAAATGTTTGTTCAGTTTATTCATAATACGGCTGGAATATATTGCTGCCGACTCGTAAACAGGATCGATAAAGTATAGATAGGAAATTGAAGATGAAATTTAATTTGATTATAGTTCAATTCAAATATTTTTTAAGAATTGTGCACTGATGTGTAAGTTTCAGTAACTAGAGTGGTTTATTTCTTTTTTGGTACTAGTCATTTTATTTTATTTATTATCCATCATCACTAGTCTTACAATAAAGAAAATCTTACCATTATATTAATAGTTTTTTAATAGTATTTTTGTTGAACAGAGATATTCTTACGAAAAAATATTTAATACTAATTAAGTTTATTAAATTTATGCATACATAATAGCATACAGATAGAAATGCAAATGTCATGCCTGAATCCATGCTTTACAGTGATTCTATATTATCGATATATACAGGTTTAAACCTTTTTTTTAACTTTATTATTGCATTTATAAAAATATTTACTTAAAAGCCCGTTAGAAACAATAGGACTCATAATTAAAACCATTTTCTTTCTTCCACACCAATTTTGTCAGATATTTTACCCTGATATAATCTTTCTTCATTGATTCAGGCATATTTTGGTTTCATCACACCCATACCTCAAATAATCCTTCACACTCCTCTGCCAAGTGTCTCTATATATTCTTTCCTCGCATACAAAATACTTATTATCCGTAACATTTTCTTACCCAAATTTTACCTCCCCCCCACCCTCTCTCTCTCTCTCCACTGAAACATATTTAGCTCTTACAAAGACAATCTAGTTCTCTCTACTGAGTTGCTACATTTATATCATTTCTTCAATACATTCTCCGACATACATTCTCCTTCACTCCTTCACTCCTTCCTTCCTTTATACCCACTTATGTTTTCCATTTTGTAAAATGCTATGAACCCTAGACAATATTCCTAAACATTAAATATTATTTCAAATTATGTGTAGTAGTATGGGACAGAACCGATTGATTAAGCACTTTAGCCTACAAAAACCACATTTGATGAGCTAGTATGTATGTATTTAATATCGAAAATGGATTCACTTTATAAATTAATTTTTTGATGTCTACATTTGGTGAAGTAAGACACTTGTTATATTGTTAACGGTGGAGGCTTCTACTTCGTTATACATAATTCTTCACAAATAAAAAAAAAAAAAAAACTTTTTAACTTTGTATAACACGGAATTTATTTAGTGACTATAGTTTCGACAATTTTAGCTTGTCATTATCAAACTAGAAGTAATTAAACTAACAATTTACAGGTATATATATGCTTAAAAATTAAGGTTTTATAACAGCGTTAAAAAGGGGGGTATATATCAGGTCAACCTGGTCGTTAATTACGGGGGTTTCCGGATTAGCGCGCGCTTTGTAAATTTCTAGAGACTCCAGGAGGTCCATCTTACGGCCTTTTTCGGCAAAATGTATAATTGACAGTACATCCTTACCAAAAGTATGATTGTTTTCAATCATATGTCTGGCAAAAGATGACTTATCAATTAAATTAAGCCGAAAAGAACGAAGATGTTCCTTTAGTCTTGTATTGAAATTACGACCAGATTGCCCTATATATACTCCCTTACAATTTTCACAAGTAAGTTTGTATATCCCTGATCTGTTAGTATTCTCTATTGATGTTTTCGGATTAAAAATTATGTTGCGTATTTTCTTAAAAGGTTTTAGAGCTACTATTACATTATGTTTTGACAAAATATGTTTAATTTTTAATGAAATGTCACCAAAAAAGGTAAGGGGCTTATAAATTAAATGTTTTTGCGGTACCTGGCCTGCATATATGTATTTACGAAGGTTTTTCATTTTGTATTTATTAATTAATTTATCAATGATTGATGAAGAATACCCATTTGAAGAAGCTATTGTT
This sequence comes from Ontholestes murinus, assembly GCA_963969525.1. Classification (NCBI taxonomy): domain Eukaryota; kingdom Metazoa; phylum Arthropoda; class Insecta; order Coleoptera; family Staphylinidae; genus Ontholestes; species Ontholestes murinus. The sequence goes on along the minus strand of OZ018389.1, from coordinate 40,513,062 downwards.
TTTATGATGTTAATTTCTGAATTAAAAGCTTGTTTTGACAGTGGAATATTAAAGGCTCGAAAAATCATAGAATTAAACGCAGACAATTTATGTTTTAGTGGATGGTTAGAACTGTTAGGGATGACTCGATCAGTATACGTAGGTTTACGGTAAATTTCAAATGTTAATGATTGATTAGTTTTTGTTATTGAAAGGTCTAGAAATTTAATATTATTGTTAATTTCGGATTCGACTGTGAATGTTATATTTGGGTGGAGATTATTAATAAATTCTAAAAATTGTTTTAGTTGTCTATCTGTTCCTACAAATGAAGCTAATATATCATCGACGTATCTAAACCACATTTTGATATGTTTTTTACCTAATGATTTTAGATATATAGGATCATCCTATATATCTAAAATCAACGATTTCATACAGGCTTCGGATGTCATAGAATTAAACACAGACCCAACACCTAAATTCCAAAAAACCCTTATATATATATATATATATATATATATATATATATTTACTTCATTAATCTTTTAATATAGTCTAATCTATAGTATGTCGCCTAAATTTATTATATTTCAAAAATACATGAAACCTTTTTTATAATCAACACTCCTTATTATCTTTGTACTTTGCCTCTTTTCTTGATTAAAACTATATTTAATATTTATGCCATTTAAACGATTATAATAAATCACAACTGACTGCTATAGTATCGTATTGTCTTCACCAGCAAAGTGAAAGTGAGGAATTGTTTTCTATGCTATTAGAAATATTAATTTTGTTTAATTACTTTAAGACAGTTAAATTTAGGAATTTCAATGTTCTTAAATTGAATTTTGTTTAAACTGGCAAATTATCAACTTTGTTGATTGTAACGACGCAATTATTTTCTGTTACCTGCAAGATAATTTGTGATTTGTTTAATACTTAACTAAACTTTTCTAAATAATTTCCAAATCTAACAAGAATCGATTTTAGAGCTTTTCTAATCCTTAGTATAAACTTCCATTTTACGGAAATTGCAACAATTTAAAATAAATCTTAACAATAAGCAATATTTGACCTTTAATTTGCTATCTGCAAAGCTTTAAACCGCCTGTGTTACTGCCAAATGGGTGTTGCTATGCTGATAGAGATAATTACAGTTATCTCACCGACTGGTTTGATTGACTTATAACTTCCACTTAATGGAGTTTGAAAGTTCCACATTTAAGTCGGGAGATATTTAGTGTATGAGGAAGAACGATATTAGACAATTAATACAAAGGATAGTCGTTTAAATACAGAAAATATTACAACGAAATTTGCACGAAAAGTTTTATTTGTCTTTGTGTTGGTGTTATCAACGACCCAGCCTCCTTAAGACCACCCCTTCAGTTCTAAGTAGGGAGGGCCTAAAGGCAAAGCCTTAACAATTTGATATTTATACTAATATACTAAATATTACTTTCATTTATGTCGTTGCTTTTAATATTTTTTAATACTTTTTAAATCAATGTTTTTTACAAACGTTTCCTAAACTCATAATTAAATGCATTCGTCTTTTTTTTTTTAATTTACGAACAATTAAATATAGAGTCAAGCTGTTTTAAAACATTTGTAATGTGATAATATAATTCGTGTGAATAAAATTCATTCATCTATGCAACCAATACATAATATTTTATCAATTTTCACAGCATTAATGAATTGCAGATTACAAAAAAATATTATTTCATAGGTGTTGATATTCTATAATATTTTGTAAATAATTTTAAAATAAATAAATCACTTCCTTAAAAAAAACTATTAGAAATTAATTTCTCAAATTTAGTTGGAATGTAATTATTTTAAATATCTGAGTATTATCATAATTTGCGTTTTTTTATCCACCACCCTATAAATTAAAAACTAATAAAGTTACAACTGTCTAACAGCCGTACTAATAGATAGAGATCAATTCTCTAATTGTAGAATCCTAGATTAATTGTCGTATTTAATAGTCGGGCAGCTTCTGGTAGTTTCTGCGAATCCGGGAAATAATCCTGGATTTGCTAATTTTTTTAGTCACATTTGATCATCAGTGGTTTTAGGCTAGCGTTACGGAACGCTGCAAAGTTTGTTTGTGAAAAAGGGACAAGAAATAAGCATTTTTTTAATTTAATTAAGATTAAAGTAAGTACAATCGATATTTATTTTTAATGAAAATGGTACAATTATTTTCATTTATTGTGAATTATTCGTTGTCGTTCTATATATTCGTTTTTGTTATTAATGTATATGTGTTCCGAATATCTGCGGTTATGATTTCCTAATTGGGCAATTCAAATATGTTTTAAAGAGATTATGTTTTTTTTTTGTTTTCATTGATATTTGATTTGTTTGTTGAAAAATAACGGGCCATTTCATTATTAAATAAAGTAAAATATGAAGAAGAGCAAAATTAATCTTAGAAGATTATGAAAATAAAAATAAATAACAAATAATATGCTGAATTTATTTTTTATTTACTAATCCTCATTAGTGTATTTATATAATTTTATTATATACAAATAAGTAAGATTTCTTTTGAAAATTATTACCTGGAATATGTCATAAAATGATGTAGAATAAATTGTTGATTAATTTTTCATCAATTAAAATCGAACACCTCTTAATAATATTGCTAATACATTATTGGGTTGTTCCTCTTAAATCACCACATATGGCCCGAAATATGTGTATGTTTGTAATATTAAAATATAGCCCAAGCGAATGTTTTATATATGGTATTATCTTAAAACTGCGCATAGCATTGTATCTAAAACAAATTAATAATTATTGCATTGATTGAAAAGGAAGTCCACGATTATTTGGATTTTCAAATTCCGTTACTAGCAATAATAGAACACGGACTGTTATATTTTTAGTAAATACGTAATAAAACAATCATTCCGAAGTGCGGCCTTTTACTGCTTGTGCAGAAATCCTAACCCGATCTCAAAATTCAAAACCCCTTCATTCACAACTTTCATATTTATTACATCACATCATCCATCATCAGAGACAGGCAGACGTGATACATCGACAAGGACAAATCCGGGCTGAAAATCTGTATAAAAATTGTTCTAAATAAAATATGATCAAGAATATTTCAATAATCAATCAGATTCGAAATATCATCAAATAGACCTTCAGTGGCAGCAGCGATAATTTAACTAAGAAGTACATCATTTTGACAAATATTGTGGTAAATAAATTTAAAAAAAATACAAATCTTCCACATTATAATGACTTTTCGGTCAAAAGAAGAAAGGAAGGGTACGAGTGTAAAATCATTTTCAAGTCTATTCTATTTGTGTACCCTCTAAATTCCCGTATAAAATCTATTTCTTTCAGTCAACTTGGTATATTTTGTAAGTACATGAATGAAATAAAGTATGGACAAAGTGATGAATAGATAAGCTTATGAACGAACTACTTTGTATATATCACACTTGTATTTATTTATTATGTTTCCAAAAAATTAGATTGTGATTGTGATGCCTACAAAGTAATGAGTTTTATTGAAAATATTCAAAAACACTATCACAAAGTCAAAGCCTCCCCAACAATGTATTTAGAAATTTCGAATAGAAGAAATAGAACAATATATAATACCGATAACCTTAATCTCAAAAGATCTCGAATAAATCTTATCTAAACTTTAAAGTAAGCAAAGCATGAATAAAAAGATTATAAACTAATATCAATGAAAATCGACTTAAGACCGTTACTATTCTTTAATCTATACTTATACTGAATTGCATGTATCATTATTTAACCACAAGTATTTTTTTATATTGTATAATTATATTATCTGTGGTTAGAATATAGTGAAATTTTGAATTCACACTAAATGGGAAAGTTTCAATTTGTAAAAAATATTTCTTTTTTTGTATTAAGTTTCTTTGATAGTCGGCATAAAATCTTAATTACTTGATTATAGGGTATTTAGAACTTAATTTGGTTAATTGGAGTAAAAATTAGTTTCGTAGAATTAAATCTGAGTTTACTAGATATTACAGGTTACAAGTTACATAGGGTCATTGTAAGTTAAGTTCTCATAAACTGAGACCTATCAGATGTACTGTTCTGGCCTTATCCAGTCACTTTCCAAGCAATTCGATCTCCTCTATAAACCTGGTAACTTTCTTATGGGTGATGCTGCTCACTTATTAATCAGTCCTGCCGAAGTGTGAAAAACGCTTGTGGGCAATCGCATCACAAATGCATAGTATGTGGTCGGTCGTTTCATCTGCTGAATCAAATAATTTCCACTTTCCTCTTCCCATTTTCCACAAATGGTGCCAAAGGGAATTTGATATTTATTTATTTATCTCATGTGAATATAACTGTTTCGAGACTTACAAATAATTCTATAGGTACACCTTATCCCAATGCTGATTTCATGACTCTGCTGCCAGTGGAGGTCACTTTGGTGGTCTTTCACCAGCTTATTTTTTCATATAACGAGTTATTCTTCGCCAGTTGCCAGAAGAATCGTCGACATTCCCTAGCGCACCATATTAATGGCAATTGCTTCCACTTACCACAGTATCATATCCAGGGCTATGAAGCTCCTGTGGTTTTGGTTAGGACTATAAATACCCATTCCAGTAGGTTTGTTATTCTTGGCACTCAACGAAGCCATTTTGGGGTCTTCAATCAACACCTTAACCCTTTCGGCCCTGGTGGTGGCAATTGCTACCGCAACATTTACGTGTCTGTACTTACTATGACAATCCATATTTTTGCTGTTTATCACTAGATGTTACTTAAAAAAAGCCTCCTAAACAAAATACATGCGCAGTTTATGTCATTACTTGACCTTTATTGTGTGTAAATAAGTGTTTTATAAAGTCGTGGTAGATGGATGCCGATAACCTCAGCAATCTATTTGCGAAGTGCCCCTCTGCTTGTCCAAATTTAAGAATTGTTCCAAAAAATTTCATATTAAAAAAATTATTGTTTATGTATGACACTAAGTTTATTAGAACAAATGTAAGTTTTAAATTTTAGCATATTTTAGCTTTACGTTAGCTAGTTTAAGTTAGTTAAACAGTATTTCGAATTCGAGTCTCCCAGGAGACTCGACAGACATGATATCCGTTGGTTTGGACAGCCGATTTGCTTCAGTATTGCTACGTGTCTTGTCCAGTCTCTCGGCAGTGTTTTCTTCCTCTGGTGTAATCGGAGGGCTGCCATAAGTCCCTCCTTTTGTACCTAGAAATGCCTCCTTTAATCTCCAGGCCGTAACATATTACGCGCGCACATAGATTCGTTAGGCATTAGGGCCGTCTCAACGTTAGATACATAAGCCTTTGAAATGGACTCGGTACTGTAAGTAACTAATTTCTAAGTTTTAACTTAGAATTTATTTATAAAAATGTTCATGACTAGAAGACACTAATAAGAGTTGAGTTATCTACGTCGTTTGAATTATTAATCATATAGTTATTTTTATTTATTTGTGAACCCTTTTACCATACAAAATTACGCTTTAAAAATAATGTTCAACTTAAATTATAGAGAAACATGCAGATAAATATTTATAAAAAGTGATTTATGTTCAATATCAAATATAATTTCATAAAATATTGATACATACATGTCCAAAATTAATTGTGTTGAGAACTTGTAAAAAATAAAAATATATCAATAATGTTAATGTACCAATCGATCGAATCTTGGTAAATTTTTATTAAATTTTATTAAATGATAAACCCCCTGTAAATAGAAACAATAAGCATAATGTTTACGAAAAATATATATAAACTAGAATTTTATAACACAAAATGTCAATTTTAAACAATGTTCTGGCATCGGAAAATACTGTATAAAAAAGGATTTTATAATCAGGTAATAAGGGATTTATTTTAAATTTGAGAGAGACCCTTTAAATAAATAGAGCCATAAATCGGGGAAACCCGTCGTTAATAACAATGAAGAGATTTTCACTTCCCCTATACTTAAAGTACTTATTACCTGAATATAAAAACTTACCGGTTTCTTTTATAATCCCTCTTAATGATACTGTAACATGCGAAACTAGTCCACCAGTCGGCGCGCTAACCACTGTACCAACGGGGCCGGCAAAATTATTTTTAATGTGGCAAATTCTAGGAAATAATTCTTTAAATATATTATATCAATTTGCTCAACTTTTTACTAATAAAACCATTTACAATGGATAAATAAATACTATCTATCTATTTATGTATTCCACAGCATTCCTATCAACAGGACTAAATCTTTTTATTACTGTAACTAAGTATTCGGGATAGTCTTCCATTTTTATCAATTTTTAAATAAACTGTTCAACTCTAGAAATTAAATTTGAACAATTATCATCTTGAGAGTTGGCTCCAATTGAATGAATTGTAGCAAAATTGTTAACTCAAAAAGTTCGATAATAATTGATAAATGAATTCGCACCAGGATGAGCATTTGGTTCACATTTTGGCAAATTTGACCAAAGAAGTTTTCTAAACAATCTTCATTTAAAGATCAGTAAGTCAGTCACTAATAATTCAAAACCTTTAATAGTAACAATCCAGTTTTCTTAATGATGGAAGAATAAACCTTTCATTTGAACCCTCTCTCTGAAAATACATATTTGATATGTTACTTCTACCCTGTTTCCAAAATCTAAGATGATGTGAAGTTTTTAAGATAACACACCTTAATGTCTTCCCATTTTTAGGATATAAAGTTTGCCCATTATTACAAGTATCAAAGAGTTGATCAAAAAAATTAATTACCTGTGCGGCTTTTTTGTTCGCTTGTCTAGACTTATTTCATCTTCATCTTGAAATAATATTTTTACAAAAAGAACTCTAGATGCAGCAACTGTGTGAGTGAATATTTGAGCTGCATGAGCTACCTTCATATTGGACATTTTGTGCTCAAATATGTGTTTGTCACTTAATTTTGGCATAATTCTCAATTCTCCACTATGGTTGTTCATATTGTATGCTTTTTCAATGTATTTCCACATACACTTTAATTTTTCGTTATCACTCTTTCCTAAAATTATTTTTTTCAACAAATTATTACGAACACCTTTCAGTAAGTGTGGAGGATCATACAAAGGTATTACTTTTTTCCATTTATATCAAAAACAAAATCTCTTTGTATTATACCTTTTTAAATGATTCTTCTTCTGGCGCTCTACACAAATAATTAATAGCTGCCACATTTGCTGATCCTTGATCACAAATTGTTGCAACGACATGCAAACCGAAATTATGACATTTATTAATTATTTCTTTTAAGGTGCGCACCAAATTTTTTATTCCATTCGAAGGGAAACCATAAAATATAGGTTGCTTCCATTTTTTAGTAATTCCTTTAATCATGAATACTATTACAATGTTTGCCATTAAATTTGAAGTATGGTCATCGAACGTTTGAAACCCTACTACACTTCCTGTTTGAGTATTCAGATGGAGCTGTGGCTGTACTGTCATTTCGTCGAACACTAACAAACACGGTCTTCTAAAATCTCTACATTGCTTTTTAAATTATCAAATATTATATCATAATATCCTGGCATTACAGGTACTTTACTTAGTAGCCTAATTATAGTGGTGTTTGATGGCATATTAAATATTTTTGAAAGCAACCTATACATTTTTGGGCTTTGCTTATAGCAAGTTACACCCAAAACCTTATCTTTAAGAGAGAAACGACTTGATTTGTTTTTCCCCTCCATATTCATAACTGGTTTCACATCTTATATAGCCATATTCATGAGCTCAGTCCTAAATATATTTTCATAATAATCAAGACGTTTTCCGAGAGTACGCTGTTTTCTTTTCAGTACTACAATATTTATTTAGATGTTTCCATACCCTATAATAAAAGTGGTGTTGATTGTATATCACGTTCCATTATAGAAACATTAATATCAACTTGTTAATTATTTAATAATACATTGTTGATCTGGTATGTCAATTAAACCCAACTGTTGATTATTTTACTTTCTAGGGAAAAACAATGTGAGCATAGCTGAAAGTGATATGCTATTAGTTCCCCGGTGTCCGTTAGAAAAATGAATATGACAAACTCTTCTTTTTGCATAAATTTCATTGGGTGTCACATTTACTAATTCTGAATTATCACATGCTTATACCCATAACTTAAATCTCTCTATATCCTCGTTTGGATCAGGAAAAATATGCCTAGTGGAAGTTTTATACATATATTAACCATACATGTACGATAACTTACCATTTTGAAAATAGACGAATGCAAATACACGTGTACGACTAACAAAGAAAATATATTTACTTACCTTTCTACATCCAGATACCAGCCAATATCGCCGAAAATCGCAATCAGAACACAGAATAAACGTATTAAAATATTTTATAGCGAATATTGGGTTAATAATCGCAAAATAATTCTATTGTAATAATTATAACTTACAAGACGTAAGCATAACTATATAAGAACAATCGATAATGTAGGTAACGCTAGGAAAATAGGCAATTTAGGTTTGTAACGCCATCTACTGACGCTATCACTAATGCCCTGTTATAAACAACTCCGTGTGAGTGAACCGGCCATGGTATACACTAAACCTTAAATGAGAACGACGAGGGGTGATGCCAGGGTCTACTCAGCATTGAATCGGTACAAGAGTGAACGCAGAAGAGTGGAGTTGTGGAGTCATGCGAGATGCAGGGGTCGATTTTGCCTGCAATGAATACGGAGAGGGATGGTGCCGGGGTCGACTCAGCCCTGAATGAGGACGCGAAGGGGTCGAGGCCAGGTGTAATTCACACTTAAGTTGAGTACTCAGGGGTGGGCGTCAGGACCCAGGGCGCTTGCGCTCTGTGCCCACACAGGATTGGTCTCTGGCGGACAGAGGTTAGATGATAATTTTTTTCACGTGACGATGGAGGGTAAACCAAAGTAGAGTGCTTAAAACCGAGAGGTATAAAAGCGAGGAAATAAACTAATGTCCCTACCCTTCTATTTTCGTTTAAAACGTACAAATTTAGTATAACAAATTAGGTATATAGTAACAGTTTTTTCATAGAATACTGATATAGTTTTTCGCCAAAATTGGATAAATTACAAAGCACTTAGTAACTTTGTTTGTATAACTGAATTTTAACTCTGTATTTACTTATGTTTTGATAATGGCAAGTGTATTGCTGAAACTATAATCAACGAAAATAAAATCCAGTTATTCAAACAACGTTACCAAGTGTTTTCATTTTATACTCCAAAATGTATAACAAAGTAGAAGCCTCAAGAATTAAAAAAATTATAACAATTTTTGCGGTGTTTGACATTAAAAATATCTATCCAGGGGTCATGATTGCTTCATTATGAAACTACATCAACGTAATAAATCCAATAAATAGTTACATTATTCTTGAAGAGATTGAGATAAAAAATGAATCAAATGAAAAACATTTCATTACTGAACTTACTATTTTTTTATATACATTTGATAAAGTGGATTCCTTTTTTTTAGGATTTATTTTTAATGGTCATGAGCCTTTTGGAAAGTTTTCTACTAACTGGAATGTCATCTCAACTAAGCAACCTTCTAATAATATATTCAGAACTTGTCCAACTTCCACGTATGAAAAATATTAAGGAGACAGTTGTCCTAATTATTACAGGTAAGCATAATCAGAGCTTTATACATTTCTAAGACAATTAATTATGATTTATTGACAGGAGCACCTATGATAGCTGTATTTGGAAACCACATGGCCCATCTTACAATGAATACTAGAATAAATTCTTGGTGGTTACTAAAAGGATCATTATCATTTAACATATTCATTGGATGCAGTACAGTAATCGTTATTCTGTATTTTGTATTATTCTATATAGTAACAAATAAGATACACAGGATAAATATTAAGTTCGAAAAATCTTCTGAACCTTTAAAATTAAGGTATGTTTAATAATTTTGATATTTTTTTGCGATAAATAAAAAATGTATTAAAATTTAATAATTAATTCAATTATGAAATTTAAAATTAGTTAAAATATTTTTGGTATACATAATATTAATTAATTTTCATAATTAGTTTATATATAATCATGTACATATTATTTCTCTTTCAGATTAAAACTAATTAAGCGTTCAGCATTAGTGTTTTGTGGAATAACCGTATTAATTTTAGCCAGCATCATATATATAAACTACACGGACAATGTACTATATCATTATTTATTCAGCGGCGTTGCTGTCTTGGTGGTAAGTTTTATTTATATAAAAAACGGAATAGAACCCAATTATCTCAAATTTTAATTAAAGGGGAGTGTCATATTCTTCTGCTACGTCGTGTATTCGGAAACTTCAATTAAACAACTTTTAATTACTAGATTAAGGGATAAAAATAATGAAAAGCAGAGCCCCGACTCCAGCAAACATTTAAAATGTGAGTATATAAATTTTATAATTCATATTTTCGTTAATCCTTTATAAACCATTATTTTAATGTATTTAAAACTAAGTAATCAAGAAAGTACTGAGACGAAACCAATACCAATATTTTCTTTAAATTAGTACGACAAAAACATCTGCATCGGAATATATTGTGAAGTACTTAGAACAATAAAACCATGCCTTTCTAGTCAATATTTTAGTGAAAAATATGTTATTGTATTTATTACTTCATAAAAATTTCTTACACCACCAAATGGGAAATTGGGGAATATACACTAAATTTTATTCTATATAAGAACATTATTCTAAATTAATTGAGACTATTATGTTTCAAATTTATTTTATAACATTCATTTTTTTTGTAATTTTCTTTATTTGTGTAATACTGTATACCATTTAAGTATGCGCTATTGTTTCTTTATACAACGTGTCCACGTTATTATGCAACAAATGGGAAACTTTTTTATTACTAATTTCTCAGATAATTTTATTCTTTATAAAAGTTAGTGCTTGATCTTAAAATTACAAAAAAGACAAAACAAATTACCTATGGTTTTAAGCCACAAAATTTTAATTTCTTTAAAATTAACATCCTTAACGATATTATTCCTTTAATAGGAATCACTCAATGTGATCCCCTTCCCTCTCAATACATAAATTTGTTCTTCTCTCAGAATAAACTCTGATTTTTAACCACCCCCATAAAAAGTAATCAAGTAGATTTAGATCGAGTGAGTGAGCAGGCAATGGAAATTTTGAATGTCTTCCAATCTATTTCTCATTAAATTGTTCATTTAAATATTCAACTACACGAGCACTTTGTACAGGTGCCCCATCCTTCATAAACCAAAGATAATTTCTTGCAGCCAAAGGTAACATGTCAAATTATTTTTCCAATTCCATATTTAAAAATTCTAAATATCTTTCTGAATTTTAACTATGCCGAAATATGCAGAGCCCTATCATAGTTCGATTCAAAAATCAAGACCAAACATTGATTTTTGAAGATAATTCGGAATGCTGGATTTTCTGTTGACCGCCAACTACACTTTTGTGATACAACTACACCGTTTGTAGTAAATTGTATTTACTTCATACGTAAACCGGATTTTCTAAAGAAATGTTCTATTAATTTCTATTTCACCTTGTACCACGAAACAAAATATAGAACGATTGTCGTAATCATGTTCTTGCAAAATTTAAACATATCTTGGTTTAAATGCTTTCAACTTATTCGCCGCTGGTACCTTATGTACTGTTGACTTTCCCAATCCTATTATTGTTATTATTTCAGGATTTTCAACCACGCTTTGCAATATATCCAATGAATATATACTTTTCTCACTGGTTTAGTACGTTCTTTTTAAAATGCAATTCAAATTTTCTGGTCCTTTTATTTATTATTTTGATTGCTTTAAAATTCTTGACACTGATTACTGATAACTGATTCTCTTTTCGGGGTGCCTCCCGTTAAAAATTTCAGCTGCTTCTCTGAAAATTTTATAGTTATTGTCACATATCAGCACCAACTCTGCTCTGTCTTGTAAAGTTAATCGCGCTGCCATAATTTATACAGATACGTCAAAACTAAGGATACTTAATAAAAGTCGTTTAAAAGTGCAAAAGTTATAAAAATTAATTATCTTTATAATATAGCGTTGAATGTCATTTGTTATGTCTTTTTTGTATGTTTAAAATCAAGCACCAACTTTTATAAAGGATCAAATTTTGTGAGAAATTAATAATAAAAAGTTTTCAATATGTTTCACACTTATGTGGACACGTTGAATATTAAATTGAAATATTAAATATAAAATTATAATAATTCAGTTTCAGTCTTTACAAAACAGAAAGGTGATGTCGAAAATGAGTCTGCACCATATTTCTGCAAGAACGGTTCTGAAACCCACTTCATGTATGATCCTGTATGCAAACAAAAACTAACGGAAATTGGTCCAACTACCTTTAAAACATATGCTAGTGCAAATTTTGAAGGCCACGATATAATTGCTCATTCATCACAATCATCCGAGCTGCAACTCTACGAAGAGAGTCCTAAGCAATTTCAAAGAGAAATAATCAATTCACCAGATTTATTGGGCTCGAAAAAATTTGTCGAATTAGATCTTGTGGCTTCATCTATCCAGAAGCCAATAGAAAGCACCAGTTTTTATGAAGGTGGAAATTTATCAAGAAAAACTGTTTTAAATAAATGTTCTCCACCGCTGATTACCATTACAAAAGCTGAGTCCATAGATTCTACCGATAAAACTGAGAGACAAAGACCTGAAGGTGAGGAAAAGGTAACATCCACGGAAGTTATTCCTATTGTTTCAATAAAAGATACTAGTAGTAGCAGTGATGTCCAAGTTAAAGTAATTGATGAAAATCTTGATGCTGTAATGGACAGTATCACACATGACCTTGATTATCTTTTAAATGGTAATGAATTTGAAACTGAAGTTGATCCTCCTGTCAATGTTAATACAATAAGGCGAATTTCAAGGCCTCCTTCTATAAGCGTTTTTGAACAAATTGCGGAAGAACCCGAGGAAGATTTAAAAGTACCAGAATCAATAACAAATGTGTCAAGGACTAGTTGTTGAACTGTGTGCGGTAAAACAATTTTAATAATTTCGAGCATATTGTAAAATTTCGTCCGAACGGCAGGTTTCCGATTTCAATTTACAAATATTGATAAATGTGTCCGGTTTTATGAAATGGGCAGTTGGCATGTTGTTCAATCAGATTATACCGATGATAACGTAATGGTTACCGTTGCTTTCCCAATTGAAATATGAAATTACGTTGCTTTTTTCAAACGAAAAAAAAGCGAAACGGTAACGTAGTATTAGGTATAAACGATTAAACGCTTTAACGAGTTAATAAAAGAGTCATATCATATATCAAAAACAAAAAATTATAACAATCGATATGTTGTAACTTGTAAAGAATTGGGAATGTAAATGTGTTGGTATTAATAATTAATTTGATGTCTAAATAATTTAATAAAAAAACTGTTAGTGTCACTAATTTCTATGTAATGATTAAAACTATAAGATTGGTATTAAGTGACCTGGGGTCTATTTTCATCCCAATTAATTCTCAAAATATCATGCAGTTTATATGTAAATTATAATAAGTTTAATGTCATGTCAGGAAGAATTGAAACAAACTAAGTAGATACAAATAGAACTACTTTTTACAATTAAAATATTTTAATTTAAGTAATAAACTCATTAAAGATGAAAACAGATCCTCGGATTTTATATTTATACAACATAAATTAAAGTGTTATTATAATGTACAAAATGATAATTCTGTGATATATATTGTAATATAAGTCTACTGCCGATTTAGTTGAATATTATAATTTTCTCATTTGTGATATTTTAAGAAAACAGTTGTAAATATGTATATAAACTTTACCCTCTTCTATATATGTTGATGTCATGTTGTATACATGAAGTTTTTCATATAAAAAACTTTAAAGTATATCCTTCTTGTTTTGTTTTTCCCTGTTCACTTTTCATATTTTGTATAGAATAATAGTAAACAAACACATGTACCTGTTTTTGTATTAACTTGCCAAATAACCAAATCTGCGTTTTTCTTATGTATATGTTTCCACGGCCCAAGCCGACATTCAGTATGGCTCCATAGTATTATTTAATACATATATCCAAAAAAATTTTTATTTAAATTTTCTATATAAGAATAAAAAACAATGGCCCATAATAAACATTATAAGCATCCATGATAGTATTTTATGTAAATGTTTATTTTAAATAATATGTTACATGTGTTTTCTAAATCTCAAAAAATTAAACATTTTTATAATTAAGTAAAATATATATTTACTTTATGTTATAATTTAGGAAAGAAATAAATGGTAAGTATTACAAAATGAGTAAATTGTTATATATAGTTGTTAAACACTAAGTACTTTTAAGTTTCCTTGCAGCTCTTTAATCACATATTCGGACATTTCTCTATACGTTTGTTGTATAGAGATAAATAAAACTGTAAATCAATACTTCATATATATTAGTTAATTGTCATTATCTTTTATTTAACATTAAGTTCAATGCAATTTGTCTAGTTTTTGATACATATACTAGTACGAAACTAATATTAATTAATATAAAATTAAATGTATTCGAAATAACCAGTTTAAATTCCTGGTTAATTTATAGTGAGTAATACTTTTGTATGGGCTGATACCTGGATGATTGATTAACGTTAGCATTAAATGAATTGCATGCAAAGTTCATGAATGAATTGAATACATGAATACTGTGCAGTCAATAGCGATTTGTAACGGCGCGACAATTACTTTGTGTAATTTAAAATTTGGTATTATATTTGCTCGCCTGCCTTTGGATTGTGTTTTTCTGAAAAATTATGTGCCACTTCCATATAATGTGACTTCCCAAAATAGCTATGCTTAATCCGTTTAGACTACAAAAATCGTGCAGCAAGTATTTAAAATTTTATGAACAATGTTATATTACTTATATATAAATATATTAGTAACCTAGCAGCTACAAGAGGCAATCCTTTTATAATTATTAATTCATTTAATTATTAAGAAATATATACTGCCGAGCATAAAATTAACGGCAATTCATTATTTGAATAATAATAAACTAGTCGAGTGCAAACTGTTATCTGAAGTCCTTAAACTCTCTTTTGTTAAAAAAAAACATATTAAAGTAAACTTGTACATTTTCGTTACTTGGCATATAAAATTAAAATTTTTCATTTTCATTATTTTCAATAAACTTTGAACAACTAAATATTATTTTTTTATTTAAGCAATCAGTTAGTGAACTGCTATAATCGAAAAAACACGTAAAAAACTAAAAATTTCTAAAATAACTTCAAATAACGGATAAACCATAATTTTATGCTCGTCAGTGTATATTATTATTAATGATAATAATGTTTATTGTTAATTCAGTGCAGTTTACATTACATTGCATCATTTATATTGTATTCTGCGCAATATGCCATTTCGCTAACACTATATTTTCATCCGCAACAACACCAGATGCCTTTATGCTTAGGTATCATTTCAAATAATTATAAATAACCTTGTAATTCACGAGCATACAACATTAATATTATAAATCTTCGTATACGGTATTATTTGCTCGTCACATAATATTTTAACATATAATTTTAAGTAATGTAACTTTGAAATAAATATAATTTTTTGCGTAGAGTGAAAGAATGGTTTTTAAAAACACCGAAATCAACCCGAAAAATTTAATTGGCAAAGTCGTTAGGATCTCTGAAGAAGTCTGAGGGATTATCAACACTTTGTGTGATTTTACAATTTGTTGGTGATATATAATCTTCTCTGTGGCTTCCGTAACCAATTGAGAATTCACCCCAAGGTCAGCAGCATGCAGAAGGCATCACCAGCTCCATAACATTCCCTTGACGGATACCAAGGATGATGGACAGTGATTATTTTTGGGTAAGCGTAGAATTTAGTTGCCCACATTTTTTTCTTTATGTTTAAATAAAACTTGTTTAGTTTTTTATTCCCTTTAACTTTTGTTTGAACTGTTTTTTAAAATTTTTCATATTTAGAAAAATATCACTAAAAAACAAAAAAAAGCCTCGACTAAACATCCACTTCCGATCTATGAATGTTTGCCAAAAGATTTTCAGTTCCAGTTTTAAACGATAAAAGCTTAAGTTTTAAAGTTTTATCTCAATAGGATCTTTCGTTTTTGAGATACAGCGCCCACCGATAGACACATAGACACACACACACAGACACATTTTTTTTCTAGAAATCAATGCTATGGACTCAGGGGACCTCAAAACGGATATTTCCGCAAAATTTTTTTTTTTAAAAAATCACGAAAACAATACTCCCTCTATATGTACCATATAGGGAAAGTAAAAATTCTAATTATGGCAGTTCCACTTTAAACTTAAATTATTCTACTAATTATTACCAATCCGTCTTGTTTTTAAAGAATTAATTGACAGATTAGATAATATAAATTTAAAAATGGCTAATATCGATTATTAGTTATTCATATTAAACGGGGAAGATGTTCCATTATTATTTCCGCTAAACAATTAACAAATTGATAAATAATCTAATTAATGCTATTATTGGAAAATTTAGAGATTGACTGATTAAAATAAGATTGCTCACAAAATTAAACCTTTGGTCAGAATTTAGGAATCATATTCGGCAATGGTTTAGCGACATAAGAAATTATGATTGCATTGTACCAATTAATTTAAAACCTATAAAAATAAAAATAGTCTAGATTTTAAAGATTTCAAATTGTAAGGAGTATACTTTTCATTATAATGGTTGTATTTAGCAAGTTACGATCAGTTTGCGTTAAAATTTAGAAGAAGTAAATTATTTGTGTTTAAAACATAGTGAATTTTTCAATTAAGTGTAAGTATGTATTAACATGTAGTAACGGTCGCAACCATTCTCTTTATTTAGAAGAAGCTATTAATTAGGTCATTAGTTGATAGAAGAGATGAATTTCCAAAACTCATTATGCGAACATAAAACATCAAATTTAAGTTTAAATATTAGGCAAAACATTCAAACGCTTAAACAAAATTTTAATAGACAAACCTATTCAATTAAAGTTTCGCAATAAGTATCCGCGTTAACTTCCGACTAACCGACAAGTAATTTCACCATCAAAATCACAATCAGCAATCAAAGGCCGCCTCAGTTGCCTAGTCCGACGCTGATGGCGACTTCAACAACGTATACAAATAGGCAAAGGTTATTTAATCTAGACAAGAGACAAAAACATAAATAAAAGATGAACATTTTTAGATGAGAATGCCTCGGGAATATAATAGACTTTTAGGAGTAATTTACAGTTTACTAATAATATATTTTGAATGGGCTCCAGGAACACCCGATCTTCTATCAGTCCGCAATTAACACGTAAATTAAACTTGGAAAATATTACTTGATCCATTTAAAGTTACCAGACCACATGGTACCTTGTAAGGGAAATATAGTTTTAACATTTCTTTAGAAAAATTATTTAAATATAATTCTAAATCTAAATTAAAATGCTTCGTTTTTGATATCCATTCATATTTCGATATTTTAATTAGAGTGGAAACATGATACAACTTAGAGCTAGTGTATATTTTTCATAGAAATCTGTAACTAACTTTTACTAAGTACCGGTATATACGTAAACCTATAGATATCCGTAATTCCATAAAGCCGAAGTAAATCCCTATCAGGACAATCCCGAAAACATTAGACGTATCGAAAATGGCGTGTTGTTTTTAACTATCGGAAATAAAATGAAAAAACTGTAGGTGATCGGGACCCCCTTCCCAATATTACAGACTTTTTATATAAATGAAGCAAGGCTCAATATGGACTTGTTTATACTAGTTCTTTTTATGTCATTCAATTAATAAGCAAATGTCACTGAAGGCTGATGTTTTACTTCCCATATATACTCGTACATTGCATTATATGACGAAGTCGGTTTTATTAACAGTAAGCGATAATAGACGATTACAGTTGATGAAAAGTTCAGCGAGAAGTGTCGCCCATGAATATGGAGGAAAACCTCGAAGAAAATTAAAAATTATGGATTAATCGGTTTATGAATTATCTTGATGGCTTCAACATAATTCATTACATCCATTACATTGGTTAGGTAGCATTTCGCATTTATAATACTTTCACGTTATAAGAAGCTGGGACAATAAGAATAAACGGTATGATGTTTCAAGCTCAAGACGTGGAAACTTCCAGCCACCAATGTGCGGTAGGTGCAAGGAAAGGCATACGCGATTTAAGTATCAGCATTTAATAATTTTTGTGATAAATGCAACATGAAAGGATACTTTTTAATAATGTGCAAAGTCTATTGTGTAAGTGTTCTAAGTGAAAATGATGTACACCCACTAAATCGTAAAAGCTATTCGAAAACAGCAAGTGTTGTGCTCGAAAACACATATGAAATAAAATTCAAACTGGACACAGGAGCGAAGGTTAACCTTAGACATAAGTACTTTTTTGAAAAATTAGGGGGTAAATATTAAAAATATGTTAAAACATACTTTTGTGCATCTTACTGTTGCCACAACTAAGAAAATACCGGTGATAATAGTAAATGCAATAATATCATTATTATATTAAGTATTACATTTTTTAGAAACGTGGCTTTGAAAGTTACGTGAAAAGCACTCATTTTCAATAGCTTACTAACTTAATTACAAAATGGTGGCGTAAGATATACCTAAAAGAACGACTGCGGGTACTAACTGGTAACGAGATTATTGGGTATTGGGAAAATCCTAATGAGGAAGCCGTAACAACTGTGTCGAGGAATATTGTAGGAATTAATTCTAACAAAGGGTTATTTAGGGGGGTTAAATAAAAGTTGAGTAAATTTATTTTATGTTTTTTCATTTCATATTTAAATTCTTTCTAGACTAGGATTTTAAAATTGTACAATGGCTGATTTTTCGGATTTTTTTTTACGTGATACATGTCTTTAAACCTGGCCTCTAAGTTTCTTTGGGTTTGCCCGATATGCATTTTGTCACAGATGTTACAATTAATCGAAAAAATTAATGAGCTGGAGAAAGGTTATATTTCTAAATAATTTGTTGAATTTTAAGTTTTGTGAAAAAAATATGAATATTTTTTCTGTAATAGGTATTAAACTAGTGTTTAGTTGTATTTTGTGTTTATTTGAGTGTTTGTTAATTAATTTTACTATTGTATTTGCATTGTACTTGGGGGACTTAATTAAAATTAAAATAAATAATTTTTCTCTGTTTATATCTGAGAGTGGTAAATTGATGGCTCTGTATATCATGGAATTAGAAGGTGAAAATTTGTGTTTCGACGAACTATTGGACTCAGAATGAATATAATTTAAGGTGTGTATGTCTTTTAATTATTATCGAACATTTAACACTTCTAAATAATCGAGGCAATCAAAAAATAACTAGTCGAAATTGTAAGACAGCAGAAATAAAAATCAAATATCATAATCAATTTAGTAAATATCTACCCATTGCTAGTTTGGAAATTTTTTATTTTTTATTATATATTATAATTAGGCTAGATCCATTAGACTATAGTTAGGTTAGGTTAGGTTGGTGTGGCAGCACCTCTTCGTGCACCGCGAAGAGATGCACACTTAGGCCTAGATAGGCCCGTTGTGATACCAATGAGGGACATACACGAACATCCATGGATCCGGACGGAGAATTCTTCCTTTAGAAAAATCCACCGCCCGGCTGGGATTTGAACCCACAACCGTGTGGCCCGTGAGCAGGCACTCTACCCACTAGGCCACCGCGGTCCCTAGACTATAGTTGGAGCTATAATAAATTTTATTTTTTTAATTCCAAATTACAATTCGGTATACTAAAAGTAGATAACGTAGTATCAGGATCTTAATCTACATTTACGAAATCCTAGATGAGTACATCAAAGAAAATCATTTTTTTAATTATCCTAAATCTTAAAATATTAACATTCTAAATTTAGTAAATGAGTTTAATTATATCATATACTTGTTTCTCATTAATCACTTGATGAAACATTATGTTAATATAGAGGTTTTATAATTAAATTCACTTGGTTTGTTTCATTTTTTTTATTTGCAACTAGTTTCAGCTTATTGCCATTATCAAAAATCATTCTTAAGTTTAATTATTTCAACCCAGAAATGATATTAATAAGCAAATCAATACTATTTAACTAAATGTTTCAATCAAGTAAAGTAAAGAAGGCTTCGTCTAAACTATAATCACGTGTAATTTTGAATAAAGTGGTAAAACAAAATCATCTTGTCCCCTTATTCATTGTATTCAAGATAACCAGAAAAACATTCATAACCAAATAAAATTTGGATATAGTGTACATATAATCAGAACACGCTATAATCTAGATTAAAACAACTACGTGCAATTTTTAAAGAAATAAAAATATTTACTAAAATAAATATAATAAAATATAATAATAAATATAGTGAATTATATCACGAGTATATTATATTAATTATTATATTTCTTTATATTTATTTTAGTACATATTTTTATTTGTATTTAAAATCAATTTTATAATAAAGCTCTACTGAAGTGATTGAAAGATCGAAACCCGTATCTGCAGATGATTATAAACATGAATGCTAGATTTTTAAATGGTTTTTGCTAATTTAATTTAAATAAATATTTAAACAATATAAAATACATTTTATCATTTATTAGTTTATTCAACAGAAATAATTTCATTCAAATTAGTGTTGCTTTTATAGTTGTACTATTCTTAACACGCAATTAACTTTATTTTATTCAATGTCTGTCGAGGTATTAGCCAGAGAAGTAGTTATTTCAAATTAATTTGTTCTGTAGTCTTAGTAAGACTCACTGTTGTAGAGTCATGAAATCTTTTCGTATTTTTAAATTTATTATTTAATTTTCTACAACGAACTAAAGGATTTTAATACATTTTATTATTCAATTTACCTTAACGCATTGCCTTCAATTCCTAAAAATCAGTATATGTAACTATAATACTGAATGTCAATTATCTATTAAAATTAAAATTTGATTAAAATATTTGGCCTCTAAATCATATATATGATTTAGAGGCCAATTAAAGCATATACAATGCCGACGGTGAAACAAATATATTAATCAATAGAAATATTAAAATATGCCAAAATACCGAATTAAAAATTAAAGGAAACCATTTAAAAAATTGCCTGAAACAAATAAATTGCTTACTGTATTGCATAGGAAATAAATCCTAAAGATAACATGTCCCAACCATGAAGTTAATAATAGAATTTCAAGGCAAATTCCTGATCCAGCCAGACGAGTGCCAGATAATCTATGGAGGCATTTAAATCTCCAAGATATCTGAAAGTTGCATGTTTATTAGTGCATCAAAGCAAAAACTCTTTCTATGGTTAGCTCCAAAGCCCCAAATTACACAAATAATTTATTTTACCCTTAAATCCCAGTGTGGGGACAAAAATCGTCTTTGTACGCGCTCCAGTGCCAGTGATTGGTTCATGTAGTGCGGGTACTAAATGACTGAGGCGTATTTAAGTTTCTATCGGATAAATGCAAAATAAAGTGAGATAAAAACGTTCAGATCAGTGAAATATTTAGAGGTACGTATTATAAATCCCAGCATCCTCATGGCAGAACAAGTTGTGTTGATTATATGGTTCAAGAAGCTGAGTTGGTCATCGAACAGTACTCCCAGATCCGAAATATCACTTTTTTATTCAAGTATTGGTACTTGTACATAATAGTTGTCGATAATTGTTTTTTTGTGTGAGTATAGTAATCAACACAATATTTAGAAGCATTTAGTTTAAGCTTGTTTAAATTAAACCAGGTAACAATTGCAACTATTTTGTTGAAGAACGTGTGTGTCATTTAAGTCATTAATTTTAGCATAGATTTTAAGATCGTCCGCATACGCCAACAGAGGACAGGAAAGAGACGTGAGTAGGTCATCTGTATAGAGGATAAACAACAGACGTCCTAAGTTAAAACCTTGTGGGACACCTGAACTGAAATAAATTGCACAGATTTGAATCCATTATAGCATACATAGTTCGGTCTACGACTCAAATATGATGCAAGGAATTTTAGTAAATTACTTGAGAAACCGAATGTACTTAATTTCTTAATTAATATGTTATGATCTAATGTCTCAAAAACACGAGAGAAATCAGTGTACCGACTTGGCCATGACTGTCAAGACCTTCAGATAAATATTGTGTGATAGTAGCTAAGTTAGCAACCGTAGAGCGACCGGACAAAAAAAACATATTGGCAAGGTGATAAGTAGTTTATGACTTGACTATAGATGCAGGTGAAAAGTATTTGCTCCAGGATTTTAGAAAAAATTGATAAAAGACCGATTGGTCTATAATTATATAAACATCCTGGATTACTTTTTTTTAATATGGGACAAATAATAGCTTGTTTCCATTTATCTGGAAATGTACTTGTAGATAGTACCAAATTGAAAATAGTAGTCAATGGCTTGGCAAATACATACTTACAATCTTTAATTAAAAAGCTACGAATACCATCAAATCACATTGATTTTAGAGATACTGGCTAGTGTCTGGGATTCAGTAATGTTAAAGATTTGTAAGTTCTCACGTTGAGTAATTTGTTCCGTATAATCGAGTTTACTGTTAGGAAGGTATGTACTTGAGAAAGATCGTGAAAACGTATCAACAATATCTTAAGGAGTATCGCCAGCACTATATAACACACCCGGGATTCTAGTTGTGCCATTTTTTTGGTGAAAAAATTTCCACAGTTCGCTTGGCTTGATTTTTAGGTTATCTTCGAAATTTCAGATATACAAGTTGTACGCCTCTCTTGTTTGAGTTTTTATTAAGGAGCGCAATCTTTCAAATTCGGAACGGTAGAAAGTTGATTTGGTCAATGTCCACTTACGATGGTACAGTAATTTTAATTTGACATTTTGCCTAAGCTCGTTTCAAAACCATGGTGGAAATTTACCCATTTGGTGATGCGTAAAGAGGAACATACTTATCAAATAGGTTAAACACAGTTTTATAAAACTAGACTAATGCAACATTAACATCTGTATAAACTTAAAAAAAAAAACAATCTGTGTTAAATAAGTCATTGTATAAGTTGGGGTAGTTGGCTTTACGAAAGTTATAACGTTTATGAACGTTAGTAGGAAAAAGTGGAGGGTTTTTGTTGCTGGAAATATCTCAAATACCGGAAAGTGAAGGGTGGTGAACGTCTTCAGGAACAAGGGTATTAATATCACGGCACACATCACAATGGGCTAAATCAAAATTACAAAAAATCAAATCAAGCAATCTGCCATTTTTGTTCAGAACATTGTTCAACTGTGTTAGTTTCAAAATATTAATAAAACTACTTATTGAACTATTTTTAGAGCACGTAGAAGCAGTGAACCCACTAACGAAATTAGTTATATTAAAGTCACCCAGTAATAAAACTAGCCTATCTAATAAAATGACTTCCAAGGCTTTCAGAAACAATTCATAAAGGTTATTCGGTACATCAGGGGGTATATATAATACTACACAATAGAATACAAATACTTTTCTAATGTTACATTCACAAACAGCAAGATCAATTAGGGGTACTAAATTCTTAATATTAATGGAGTCGATATGATGAAGTGAAATATCCTTACAAAACGCCAGCAGTACTCCACCTCCAGTTGCATGGTTTACTGATTCGTGATCTATGTCTTGACGAACAATAGTATATGCACTATCAAAATATTCGGAGCTCTTAAACGAGCCATTTATCCAAGTCTCAGTTAAAGATATAATATCAAACGTAGAATTCAAGCAGTTAATATAAAATAAGTGAGATTTTGATCGAATACCTCTAGTATTTTGATTATAAAATGACTGGTTTTTCCGTTGCAAGTTAGTTTTCCGAAATATTGGTTTTCACAATAGTTGGTACCCCATGGACATGTTTGAGTTTAATATCGGATTCTCCATCAGATATTCTACGCAGTAACTCGCTTTTAACTGCCTGATTAGATATTTACTTGTTTAAATTTATCAATTTGTTTCAGGTTTGTTATATTTTTAAAAGCTTTATGTATATCACACTCCACTGCAAGCCTAATTTTCACAGGGCGGGCACTGCTAACGCATCGGATCAAATTTACCTAACTTAAAAGGTTTACAGTCTGTCTGATGAATTCCTAGTGCTGGGAGAATTTCCAGTAAAGTTTCAACATCTTTTTCACTTTGTTTCATTTTAGTTTTATATGACATAGTATCAGGCAAACCATACATAATTAGGTTAAGCTTACGCCTGTCCCGGTCAGCAACTTTCTTCTATTATCTTGTCGGACTCCTGATATGAGGCAAGATTGGCGGTGGTAGATAATGTTGACGAAGTAGTGGTAAACTTTAGTTTTAATACTTCATCCTTTAGTTCATTAATCATTGAAATTAATTTTTGAATTTGGTATACGCCCTGTTCACATTGAATACATATATACTTAATGCGGCGTTTAGTGCTAGGACGAAATTATAAACACTTTAATTCGGCTTGAGAAAGTTCTGAGCAGGTCACATTAATCGTCCTATTACAGGCATCACACTTAATGAAAGACTTATCATTGGATAGTATAATGTTGTTTGTATATCTAATGCAAGACATTGCAAACAAAAATAACGGGGCACATGCTTCACCTCACACGGTCATTTGTGGGGACTTACGATGACAAAAACAAAAACAGGGAAGACCACGGAAAGGGATGATAGTTAAAAGTGAGCAGAGAGTTAATAGAAATAACAGGAAAGTAGATAAATTGCGACTTTTGTGGAAATATGCGATACGCTGAATTTATCGAACAATAACTAATTTATAAAATCAACATAATCTTCTAAATTAGTGGTAAGTTCAAGCTACACTTTAAACTGTGCATACCTCACTGCGTAATCAAACTACTTGGCAGGTTTAAAGTAATTAATTGCAATAAATTACCACAATAATTCAGGTATGTGTGGTACACTGCACTCTCCACTCTCACTTACTCAAGAGATTTTTTTAATATTTAAAGAAGAAAACTAGGCGATTGGCCTCTATGGGCAATTCTCCAAATGCTCCACGCGGAGTGTGTCAAATCTGAAGGGCTGCGAGTAAGGTTCCTTCTAACCCGCTAGGTAGCTAGGTAGCGGCTACAAGAAATTATAGTTTCATAATAAATAATTCATTTAATTGTTAATAAACACATATTATTAGTATTATTGAATCATTTCTATTGGATTCTGCGCCATATGCTAATTCGTTAACATTACATTTTCATCCACAATAAAACCAGATGTCTCTATGCCTAGGTATCATTTCAAATCATAAGTAGCCTAGTAAGTCACGCGATTACAACATTATTATTATAACACTTGTTATGTTTCATATTTTTGTATTTATTTCACTGGCATATGTTTCGATCAGTGACGATCATTTTCAAAGGAATTACAAACTGGTTAAAAATGAGAATATAACAACATTATACCGGGTGTCTCAGACCACCCATACCAGCCTTTTATTTCGACAACGCTTGGTCGAATGTGACTGGGACAAAAATTTTTATTACCAAAGTGAACCCAAGGAATCCACTGATTAATTTATTTTTTACCGGAATAATCCGGAAGTACCCGGAACCGGAAATAACTTTAAAATTTCAAATGGAAACATAGGTCGAGTATGGTATTAATTGATAGGTCTTTTCAAAAGAAACAACTTTTATTAAAACGTTTTTTTAATATTTTGCATATTTATAAAAATAAACGAAAAAAACTAAATTGAAAATTGGTTACCCATTCAACATTCAATTTCCTCAAGTAGGCTTTGCTTTTTAGTTATGTCAAAATAATTGACGTTCGTGAATATTTGAAGTAAAATAAATTATTATTATCAAAGTAAGTCAACATGGTTTTTACAAACCTCAATGGTTTGGTGAATGCGGCCAAAACTATCATGCTGCTGAGTGAATTTATGCTGAGCGATACCCTCAACGAGCAAATCAGTCAAAAAATGTTTTTCGGCGCCTTGCAGAACAAAAATAAAGTAAACGATAATTAAAACAACTATTCAATTATTTATGGTATGTTCAAATTGCCTTCCTTCTTGATCTTTGTAGCCGATTTCGAACGTCGTACGGCCCGTAAAATCTCATCTTCACTAAGTGAACGGCAGACGTTCCGTATCATCTCCTTCATATTATCTCTCGTGGTTGGAACCTCTTTAGACTAGGTCTTTGATACGTCCCCTCAAGGAGAAGTCAAGAGGCGTTATGTCAGGAGAACGAGGTGGCCATGGAAATGGTCCTAGCCTTCCAATCCATCGATTGGGGAAAAGGCGATCAACGGTTTGACGAGAAACGCTTGCGTAATGAAGGTCAATAAGATAATTATCTAAAAAATCAGCGTATTTAGCTCCGTTTAATGAACCATCGAAAAAATGCGGACCAATTATTTGGTTTCCTAAAATACCACACCAAACATTAAGGGTCCACACGTGTTGATTATCAACTTATCTTAACCAATGAGGGTTTTCATTACTCCAGTAATGAGCATTATATAAATTAACAAATTCGTTGCTTTTGAATGTCGCCTCATCTGTCCATAAATGTTTTGTTGGAAATTATAATTTTTTTGAGACAACCATTCACAAAAATTCAATCTATCTTGAAAATCCCGCTCTTCAAATTTCTGGTGTAGAGAGATATGATATGGATGGAATTTGTTTGTTTTTAAAACTCTCCAAGTAGTGGAGCGAGTTATTCCAGCATCGATTTCAATTCTTCTAGTCGAGATGTTCAAGTCCAGAGCAATTGCTGCAAGAATATCTGGTGTTCTTTAATCTTGTACACGTTTTCTCATACTTCGCCCTTTGTTGTGGTTGGGCTGTAGCTTACAAGTTGTCTTAACTCGTTCTGCAAAGCGCCGAAAAACATTGACTGATTGGCTAGTTTAGGGTATCGATCAGCATAAATTCACTCAGCAGCATGATAGTTTTGGCTGCATTCACCAAACCTTTTATGTTTGTAAAACCATGTTGACACATTCAATACTTTGATAATAATAATTTATTTTACTTCAAATATTCACGAACGTCAATTATTTTGACATAACAAAAAAGCAAAGCTTACTTAAGGAAATTGAGTGTTGAATGGGTAACTAATTTTCAATTTAGTTTTTTTCGTTTATTTTTGTAAAAATGCAAAATATTAAAAAAACATTTTAATAAAAGTTGTTTCTTTTAAAAAGACCTATCAATTAATACCATACTCGACCTATGTTGCCATTTGAAATTTTAAAGTTACTTCCGGTTCCGGGTACTTCCGGATTATTCCGGTAAAAAATAAATTCATCAGTGGATTCCTTGGGTTCACTTTGGTAATAAATTTTTTTGTCCCAGTCACATTCGACCAAGCGTTGTCGAAATAAAAGGCTGGTACGGGTGGTCTGAGACACCCGGTATATTGGAGTTAATTGTAGGAATATAGGTGATTTTAATAAGCAAAATGTATTTCTTCATTGTAATGTTCAGCGTAAATCTGTCAATAGAAGAAGGCCTAGAAATAATTTGGGCACTATGAGGGCATATGCTTATAAATTTTACCTGGTCACTTTTGGTGGAAACATTTTAGTATGTAAGAAGTTTTTCATTGATACATTCCAAATATCTACTGGACGAATTGATCGTATCCTAAAAGCGCATGAGTATATTCCAAAAGACATGCGTGGAAAAATGGATGGCTCTTACAGAAGAACTAGTGAGCTAGTGACGAATACAGTGATAGAACACATAAAAAGCTTTCCGGCATTTTAAAGTCACTATACTCGATCCCAAATTCTAGAAAGGATGTTTTTAAATCCTGAATTAAACATAAGAAAAATGTATAATTTATACTACTAAAAATGCAAGGAAAAGAACTTGAGTTCAGTTAATGAATGGACATACAGGAACATTTTTAAACGAGATTTCAAGTTACACTTTCATTTGCCACGTAAAGATACCTGTGCGAAATGCGATTTCTTAAACTTGAAAATTAAGACAACAACTGATGAAGGCGAAAAACGATTTTTGTACAAAGACATGATGTTCATTTCCAAGATGCTGAATTAGCAAGAAAAGCATTACAAGAAGATAAAATTCTGGCATCAAACAATCCTGATAAATACTTTGCCTTCTTTTTTGACTTACAAAAAGCCTTACCTTATCCCAAATTATCTGTCTCAATCGGATATTATAAACGAAATATGTATGTTTTGAATGAGGGTTTTCACTATTTTCACGACAAAAAAGTTAATATGTGTTTGGGACAAAACTGTTGCTTCCAGGGGATCGCAAGAAGTAGTATGTTATTGCCTACAGTGACATGTGTACTGGACAAAATCAAAATTTACAAATGGCATTGATGTAGTTGAAGGTTGTTCAGTCGTTGGAAAATAACATTGACATAATTGATCACAAATTTTTACTCTCGAGGCATTCATACCTTCCGAACGATGCAGATTTTGGCATCATAGAAATGGCATTGCGAAAAAAGAATGTTCTGTACACACCACAGAATTATTATGATGAAATAACACAATGTAGAAAACATAATAAATTTATTTTACATGAAATGAAAAGACAGAATTTCCTTTCAATAAAAAATCTTAAAAATGCGATTAAAAAAGAATAAGAAAAAACACTAATGGAGAACAGGTAAATTGGTTGCAAATATGTTGGATGAGGTTTCTCACCATACACTATTTTATATAAAACATCGATGAAGGACAAAGAATTTAAAACTATAAATTTATTACCTACACGTCCTGGAAGGCCGCAAAAATTTGAAAATATCGCTCTGGCGCCTTTGTACCAAGATGTCAAGCCCATTTGTTATGCAAAATATTAGTTATCACCTTATATACCTCTGGTACATCATGCATATTTCGAAACACAGCCACATGTAGAGCATAAGTAAATACTATCATTATCTTGTAATTCTAACAATGTAATTAGCGTCAAAAATTAAAAATACTACTTCTATTTTATGTCGTATCATTATTTGTAAACAAAATTGGATTGCTATGAAGTATATTTTAAGTGCTATTTGATTATTCAAAATTTAAATTAAAAGATTGTTACAATTGTCTTTTTTATTTTTGTCCATTTGCAGCCCGTATATTGGAGTTAATTGTGGAAAAGGACTGATAATAAAAGAGGTAAACTTATTAATAGTTTATGGAAGAAATGGAGGATAAAATAGTGGGGTGCGGAAGAAAAAGGAGGGGAGAGGAGGGATGGTAACATATGGTGTGATAAGGAATGCATCCAGGCAAAAAAGGATCTGAGAAAGGCAGTGAGAGAGTGTGCAGCAGGCGGAGGGGGAGAGAGGAGAGTGGCGGAACTAAGAAGGAGATATGAAAGCATATGTGATAAGAAGAAGCAGCAGGCAGTGGAAAACGCGAGCGAGGAATTGGGGGAATGTAAGAACGAGTCAGAAATGAGGAGGGTGTTGAGGAGAGGGGAAAGGAGGAGGCAAGTACGGATATCGCTGGAAGAATGGGCAAAGAAATGCTGGTTTGGAGTACCAGGAGGGATTGGAGTGGGCAGAGGTGGTGAAAGAGGAGAAGAGTTCACAGAGGAAGAGGTGGAGAGGGCTTGCGAGGAGGTGAAGAGTGGAAAGGCGGCAGGCGGTGGTGTCGGAGTGTGTCAGGACGTGGGAGGGATTGAGGCAGGGGTGCCCGCTGAGCCCATTGTTGTTCAATGTATATATGAGTGAGATGGAAGAGGTGATGAGGAAAGCGCAGGCGAGGGGAGTAGTGATGGGTAAGAGATAGCGAAAGAGTATGAGGGAATGAGGGAGATGTTGAAAAGGGCAGAGAGGTTCATGGATAGGAGAGGAATGAGTGTGAATGTGGAGAAAACGAAATGGGTGAGGTTCAGGAATAAAGGGAGGGAGGGGAAGGTGAAATAATTGGAATGGAAGGGGGGGGGGGGATTATTGAGAGGGTGAAAAGTTTTAAGTATTTAGGGTTTTGGTTTAAAGGGACGGGAGGATATGAGGAGCAGTTGAGGTGGGTGCAGAGTAAGGCGAGGAAGGCTTGAGGAATGGCATGGGGGAAGTGGGGAAAATGCGTGTGTGAGATCGGTGCTGATGTATGGAGTGGAAGTATGGGGGACGAGAGGGTATGAATGTATAGAGAGGGAGCAGATGTGGTTCCTGAAGCGCATGTTGGGGGTGGAAAGGTCCACGCCCAGTTACATAGTGCTTCAGAAGACGAATAGAGAGAGGTTAGAGTGCGAGGCAATGGTGAGAGTGGTGAGGTATGAGAGGAGATTGTGGGAATTGGGGGAAGAGAGATTGGTGGAGGATATATGGTTGACAAGCGGGGGTGGGGTTGAGGGTAGATGGAGGGGTGAGAGGAGGAAACTGTATGAGAGGGTAGGTTTATCAGAGACGAAAGTAATGGAATGGCTAGGGAACGGGGTGAAGGTGGACGAGTGGGTGAGGGAGAAAGGGAAGGAGGTGGAAGGGCAGGAAAGGCAAGGGTGTATAGAGAGAAGCGAGTACAATGATATGTATGGGAGGTGGCAGGTATATGGAAGAGTACCGGAATATTTGATAGAGAGGGGATGGAGTAGAGAAGATAGGGTGATTGTGGCAAGGGCGAGGTGTGGATCGGAGGAGAGAGGAAGGAAGAAGGGTGAAGGAGGAATGGGTGGGGGCGAAAGGGAGTAGAAGGGTGATGGAGTGGATGAGAGAGGATTTTATTAATAGTTTGTTCTGGTTATTAAATATACAGGGTGAGTTTTTTTCGATGTTCTCTATGGGGATCTCGGAAACTATAAGAGATAGAGAAACGGTTAAATGGGGGAAAGAAGTGTAGATTTACGAGACGAATAAAATTCCACTTTCAAAGTTTTCAAAAAAGTCAAGGGTAACTAGATATTTTGAAAAAAGTAAAAAGTGTCAATTTTTTCAAATTAATATATCTCGGTTTTTATAACAGGTAGAAAAAAACTGTAAAGGGCAAAGTTTTAGATAATTTTATGCAGATTAATAAAAAATAATCAGAAAATTTTTATCGCCATTATTTTCCGAGATATGGCGCATACTTACATTTTTTTAAATGGAAACCATAGTTGGCTGTGACCTCATTCAAAAGGTAATTTTTGTCTCTTTAATACAATATGGCATACCACATAGTTATTTCTAAAAATGAGTGAGTTATAGTCATTTAAAATTTTATTATAAATAAAAAATGGGTAGCCATGAAAAAGATGAAAGTAAAACAATTGCAGTTGTTTATAATATTAGCAATATTGTAATCATTAGTTTTACAGAGATAAATCAAAATAAAACAACTGCATAAAGTAATTCTGTAATTATCAATACATCAATGGGAGAGAAATTTTAATATTAAAAAATATAGTCAAAGAGTCCACTATTAATACTATTATGACATAAATTATCTCTTTTTAAAATTGAATTTATGGCTTTTTGACTATTCTCATGTAAATTGAAATAAATGTTTCAATAACAACTAGTTTATGATTCTCCAAAGATTGATATGATTTTTCATATACTTTGTTTTTTACATAACCCCACAGAAAAAAATCTAAAACGTGCAGATCGGGAGAGCTAGGTGGCCCTGGAATTGGTTTATTTCTTCCCACTTATGAGTTAGGAAAAGCATCATTTAAATAATTTGTAAAGCCAACATGTTATGAGGTGGAGCACCGCCATATTGGAACCATTTTAATCTTGCTTGTAATGATAAATTTATACAATCGAGCGTATCTTCAAATGTTTCCTGAAGAAATTGAAAGTAATCGGTTTCACTTAGTGAGCTTTCAGAAATATATGGACCGAGAATTATTAATCCAAACACACCATGGATTAAACCCAAATTTAATTTGTATTTTCCTCTGTGAAACTTCTCGTGCATTCTCTTAAGTTCATCTATGTTCATTGTGGCGATTAAAAATACCACAATTAGTGAATCGCGATTCATCTGTTCATAATATTTTTGTAAGAAACGTATTATCCTCTTGACAAATGGGTTTATACCACATACAGAAGGCCATTTGATAATTACAAAATTATTATACTTATGCTGGTTTTCCATTTTTATTTAACTTTGTAGAACTAATAATTACAATATTGCTATTATTATAAACAACTACAATTGTTTTACTTTCATCTTTTTCATGGCTACCCATTTTTATTTATAATAAAATTGAAAATGACTATAACTCACTTATTTTTAGAAATAACTATGTCGTATGTCATATTGGATTAAAGAGAAAAAAATTACCTTTTGAATGACGCCATAGCCAACTATGGTTTCCATTTAAAAAAATGTAAGTTTGCATCATATCTCTGAAAATAATGGCGATAAAAAATTTCTGATTATTTTTTATTAATCTACATAAATTTATCCTCTACAGTTTTTTTTCTATCTATTATAATAACCAAGATATATTGATTTGAAAAAATTGACACTTTTTACTTTTTTCATAATATCTAGTTACCCTTGACTTTTTTGAAAACTTTGAAAGTGGAATTTTATTCGTCTCGTTAATCTACACTTCTTTCCCCATTTAACCGTTTCTCTATCTCTTATAGTTTCCGAGATCCCCATAGAGAATATCGAAAAAAACTCACCCTGTATAATGGCTATTCTGAGTTGCTTTCCTTATCCTCAGACCTTCGGGGAAATTTAATTTGCGGCTGTTTTCGGCAAAAATATAAATACCGGATATTTCTAGCGGTTCCATTGATTGTAATATACCGGGTGTTCATTTTAAGTGAAGACATTGAAATATCTCGAAAACTAGACATCAAATAAAAGAAATTATAATCAAAATTTTATCGCCTCGGAGGGGGACATCTAATGATACGAAACTCGAGTTAAGTCGGAACCCCAATTTTTTTGTACAGATTTGAATACTCCGGGAAAAAATGAGAAGGTTTTATCTGAATTTTTTTTGTATTAATGACAGACAACGCTATAATCAACAAAATTCAAAATTGCCAAAAATCGTTGAAAAATCCTGAGAAATACGATGAGTATTCGTAATATAAGGTGCCCTATGTTGATAAGAAATAATGCGACGTGCTGAGAGAAATGTAAAACAGTGACTTACACTGTCAAATCTCCCTCTCTCTATTCCCACTTCTCCCGCTACGCTACATCGGTCAATGTCGGCCTAGCAGCCTTCGAAGATGGAGCTCCCTATCGCTTTTACCGCCAATTTGCTACAAAAAAGTATTAGACATCACTATACCTAGAGCCAGTAGTTTTTAAGTTATTTAATTTAATTTCGAAATAACTCAAAAACTACTGGCTCTAGATATAGTGATGTATAATACTTTTTTGTAGCAAAAGGTCTTGCGAATAACACTATGAGATAAAATATTGGTCATTCCATTTGAAAAAATTGAAATATGATGTTTTTAAGTAGGCGCTGAAATATTGATATTTTTGAAATACCAACTGTCAAAATTGACACATGTCATTTTTTTTCCTTTGTAGAGGAATCCATTAGGTACAAGATGCCGCTCGTGTGTCTATCTTGTACCTACTAGAAGTTATAAGCATTTTTCTAAACGCCTATTTAAGTTCAATATTTGACAAATAAATGTTTAAATCAAAAACTGTAAAAGTTAAGTGGACATAAACCCATATGGAGAGGTAGGCAATCGAACAAGGAATTTAAAAATAAAATAATATACAGTATGTTCCATTTAAAATAACAAAGTTGGTAGCCATTTCCGGTACAACCGGAAGTGATAGAAAGTCAAAAATATTTTCCATTAGGAGATCCCAATCAACCGTACAATGTTGAATTTTTTCAGATTTCGTCTCTTGCAGGAACCCCGTAAACTTTTAATGGTCGTTATTCGTGGCCCACCCTGTATATATATATATATATGAATTACCAAGTTGCTTTTGAATATTTAATTTCCTTTAGTGTGGAAAGCTTCAACTACAGTTGCAGAAATTAAATGTATTGTATTATCCTTCTTAGGATGTAATAAAGTTTTCATAACGTAATGTACGGTCCTTTGTAAGAGCTTAGATTAAATAATGATGAATAAGTAAATAGTCCATTCATGCAATTATAAGTAAACTAAAGAACGACGCTTGTAAAGCTCATAAGCGTAGCTATAATCCTGTCAGGAAATTAATATCATTTACAGCAAAAGTTTGGTTACCTGCAGAACTAATAATATATACATTATTTACTTCATAGATATATTATTTAATTAATTAATATATATATATATATATATATATATATATATATATATATATATATATATATATATGCAGGTTTAAAAACGCTACTTTCACATATAAAATAGAATATATCTAGTATTGATCAATTTAATAATGAGTCTCGTAAACTAAGCTAATTTATAATCGGTAATAATTAAAAATAGTTTAGTATTTTTTTTAAATAGAAATAAAGTATAATAAACACCAGTCACAAATAACGATAACTGATTTCCTACTAAACGTGATAAATTTCGAATTCAACAGTAGTAACTATCACTATCATCGTTCGTCATATATAATAAGTTTACTGCAAAGTTCCACAATCACATTGGAATCTTTAATGGTACTACTTCGAAACTAACCTTACCTAATATTTTTATTGGAGCCGTACACGTTCACGTAGATACTGTTTTTATTTCCTAATTTGTTGATGTTTCTTATTTTCACAGGAAATTCCAGAACAAAAAAGTCACAAACTGTAAAGTAGTGGGGGTTTAATGATTTCCGGTTGGATAATCCAGTCCGAGATCGGAAAGCAGAAGTTATTGCCCAAGCAAAATATGCCTGGTCATTGTTTGTACATTTATTGCGACATTCTTCGATTGTATGGTTGTTGAAAAGTTTATATATGTAGAAGCCCTCAATGATACCGCCATATACAAAATTTCAAATAATGAGCACACTGTAGAAACAATTTAGTCTTAATTTCTACAATAAACCAAGTAATAAAAAATATGTACATATTATATTCAACACTTATTTCTAGATAATTAAAATTATATAGTTACGTTCTTGAAATTTGAACATTTTATTTAATATTTCACTTATAAATTCGTAATATTCACTGTCAATTGTTAACACTTTATTTTTAGCATTAAATGTCTTCATCGTCGCATTTTCTTTATTACATGAAAAGTATTATCCTCCACATTCCAGATTTACTTGAACACTACCAAATATTTCGCGTTTAGCTTCTATTAAAGGAAGAATTTTTTCTCTTATTAAATGTGCAAACTGTAAACATTTCGCTTTTCTATCCAAATGAAGATCTCAACTCTTCTAGACCAACATCAACTACTATGAATCCATTATTTTTATGGGCAGTACTTTAAGTGACCAAACATGCATTTATTTCTTACAATGATCGTTTCTTAGCATTTGAGTTAGTAGGATATTATTCTACTACTATTACCCCTCCTTCAGAAGAGTTTACCTTGGGACGCTTTACAGTGGATTTTCTTGTAAAAGTCTTACCAGAATCTTGGCAGGAACCATGGTGTTATAAAACTGTAAATAAACAAATTTTACTTGAACACTATCTGATGAATTAAACGATATAGTCAAACTGAGTGCTGATAATGACCTGAGAGACGGAAAGAAGTTCACTCTATAAAACAGCAGATTTTAACTGGTTAACCTTGAGTGACATCATTCCACTCAAGGTTAAACCTTTAGTGAGAGTAAACTTGAGGAAAGCAGTTTTATTCATACTCTAGTTTTCGTCTCATAATAAAGCGGCTTATTATGAATGTCTGACACTTTTCGGCTAGACATTCTCGGAAATAAATCCTTAGCGTCAAGCTCAAAGAGTTGCCTTGCAAAACAGAAATGACAGTACCTTTTTTCCTGTCGAATGAGTTCTACTACAGTAGTAGCATGAATTCATAGGACCTGAACCCGCTTTCGGTATACACTATGAAACCGGAAAGGAAATAATTCCACGCAAGCTAGTAGAGGAGCACAAAAAGGCATGGCATAACCGTAAGGGAATGAGGCATATGAGACTCTTCCTAGATGGTCCTATACCTGACAGAATGCTGATGCTGTCAAGACTGAGTAGATGGAAACTAAGAAAAATTACAGGACTAGTCATTGAGCACTGTGACCTGAATAAGCACAAACATAGGATGGGAAATGAGAAAATCCTCCTATGCCGTGGGTGTCTGGAGAGAAGAGGAAACTCCCCAACTGTGTACTTGCGAAGCATATAAACGAGAACGCACGGTGAAATTCGGGAAGCCTATGCTTAATGTAGAACAGCTAAATGGCATTCCCTGTCAGAAAAAAAACACCCAGGGCTACATTATGCTGCTTTAGCAAATATAACATCATCTATATGCAGCACCTATCCACCGAGGACCTGGTGGTTATTCGGGTAAAGCTATGCTTGGAAGATGAGGATAACTACATTATATTAGCATCAGTATACCTTCTAAAAGAAGCTCCCACCGCCTCCAACTCCGGTGATGGAAGCATTGGTGATGGAAGCCCTGCGAAAAGGCAGGTATACACCGCTTTGATGGGGTTTGACTCCAACTCACACCAGCTAGTATGGGGACGCCAAGGAAACAACCGTAGGGGTAAGTTGTTGCAAGACTTTATACTAAGTAGGGAGTTAGATATGACAAAGAGAGGTAATTAACCCATCTTTGTAAACTCCAGTTACACAGTTGCATTGATCCTACGCTTGTTAGTACTCATATCATACCTTCAATATGGTAAAGATACCAGATATGCTCGCAGTCCTGATACACCGGTCTTGCTACCGCTGTCATATCTCGTGAGCGGTAAATGCATAGGGGTCTTGGCTTAACCGCCAGGGTCAAGGTAGAAAGGAAATCACTGGAAAAAAATACTTCAATCCAAGGTGGAATATCAAAGGGCCGATTCATGCATGGCTAAAGAGCAGCTTAAGTGCGACTTTGCGGACAGATGGGACACCTGTGGCACCCCACTTTTAATACACTTCCCACGGCATGCCAGCTCTGCCGTGGTTGACTTCCATTCCGAGAATATTCGTGGAAAAGGATATGGAAGAGCATTCGAAAAACGTTCATAGAGGACAGATCATGGCTACAAACAAAGGCAAAGACAAAGATAGCAAGAGCGGAAAACCCAAGCCCAACATTAATATTGGCTTGAGCACGATAGGTCACAAGACGTCGCAGTGCAACGCAGGGGTGCCCGCTAAGCCCATTGTTGTTCAATGTATATATGAGTGAGATGGAAGAGGTGATGAGGAAAGCGCAGGCGAGGGGAGTAGTGATGGGTAAGAGTAAAGTATGGATGCTGGCGTATGCGGACGATATGGTGTTGATAGCGAAAGAGTATGAGGAAATGAGGGAGATGTTGAAAAGGGCAGAGAGGTTCATGGATAGGAGAGGAATGAGTGTGAATGTGGAGAAAACGAAATGGGTGAGGTTCAGGAATAAAGGGAGGGAGGGGAAGGTGAAATAATTGGAATGGAAGGGGGGGGGGATTATTGAGAGGGTGAAAAGTTTTAAGTATTTAGGGTTTTGGTTTGAAGGGACGGGAGGATATGAGGAGCAGTTGAGGTGGGTGCAGAGTAAGGCGAGGAAGGCTTGAGGAATGGCATGGGAGAAGTGGGGAAAATGCGTGTGTGAGATCGGTGCTGATGTATGGAGTGGAAATATGTGGGACGAGAGGGTATGAATGTATAGAGAGGGAGCAGATGTGGTTCCTGAAGCGCATGTTGGGGGTGGAAAGGTCCACGCCCAGTTACATAGTGCTTCAGAAGACGAATAGAGAGAGGTTAGAGTGCGAGGCAATGGTGAGAGTGGTGAGGTATGAGAGGAGATTGTGGGAATTGGGGGAAGAGAGATTGGTGGAGGATATATGGTTGACAAGCGGGGGTGGGGTTGAGGGTGGATGGAGGGGTGAGAGGAGGAAACTGTATGAGAGGGTAGGTTTATCAGAGACGAAAGTAATGGAATGGCTAGGGAACGGGGTGAAGGTGGACGAGTGGGTGAGGGAGAAAGGGAAGGAGGTGGAAGGGCAGGAAAGGCAAAGGTGTATAGAGAGAAGCGAGTACAATGATATGTATGGGAGGTGGCAGGTATATGGAAGAGTACCGGAATATTTGATAGAGAGGGGATGGAGTAGAGAAGATAGGGTGATTGTGGCAAGGGCGAGGTGTGGATCGGAGGAGAGAGGAAGGAAGAAGGGTGAAAGAGGAATGGATGGGGGCGAAAGGGAGTAGAAGGGTGATGGAGTGGATGAGAGAGGATTTTATTAATAGTTTGTTCTGGTTATTAAATATATAATCGCTATTCTGAGTTGCTTTCCTTATCCTCAGACCTTCGGGGAAATTTAATTTGCGGCTGTTTTCGGCAAAAATATAAATACCGGATATTTCTAGCGGTTCCATTGATTGTAATATACCGGGTGTTCATTTTAAGTGAAGACATTGAAATATCTCGAAAACTAGACATCAAATAAAAAAAATTATAATCAAAATTTTTTCGCCTCGGAGGGGGCATCTAATGATACGAAACTCGAGTTAAGTAGGAACCCCAATTTTTTTGTACAGATTTGAATACTCCGGGAAAAAATGAGAAGGTTTTATCTGAATTTTTTTTTGTATTAATGACAGACAACGATATAATCAACAAAATTCAAAATTGCCAAAAATCGTTGAAAAATCCTGAGAAATACGATGGGGATTCGTAATATAAGGTGCCCTATGTTGATAAGAAATAATGCGACGTGCTGAGAGAAATGTAAAACACTGTCAAATCTCCCTCTCTCTATTCCCACTTCTCCCGCTACGCTACATCGGTAAATGTCGGCCTAGCAGCCTTCGAAGATGGAGCTCCCTATCGCTGTTACCGCCAGATGTGAGATTCGCGCTGTGATACGTTTTTTAAGTGCAAAACCGATTCTATTGACATTCATCGTCAGTTAATCGAAGTTTATGGGAAAAATTGCATATCTGTTCAAAATGTTCAGTGTTTTACATTTCTCCCAGCACGTCGCATTATTTTTCCGTGCAAAAAATGGGGGTTCCTACTTTACTGTTCTATTGCTGACCCCCTACCCCCTAGGGGGTTGAGGGTAGTGGGTCGGGTTTTGTATCTGTAGATGTTCTCCTCCGAGGCGAACAAATTTGAATTATATTTTATTTTATTCGATTTGTAGTTTTAAGATATTTCAATGTCTTCACTTAAATTGAACACCCTGTATATATAATGTTTTTGAAATAATAAATGATGGCTGTTACTAATTTGTTTAAGCAATATGATACATATCTTTTTTAATTCCTACATATTACAAAAGAATATTGTATTGGCTATCCTTTAAAAATAGAGGACATGAAATAGAGTTGTCAATGTCAACAAAAGTTATTTCCAATTAATTCATTACTTAATATACAGGGTGGGCCACGAATAACGACCATTAAGAGTTTACGGGGTATTGGTCATTCCATTTGAAAAAATTGAAATATGATGTTTTTAAGTAGGCGCTGAAATATTGATATTTTTGAAATACCAACTGTCAAAATTGACACATGTCATTTTTTTTCCTTTGTAGAGGAATCCATTAGGTACAATACAAGATGCCGCTCGTGTGTCTATCTTGTACCTACTAGAAGTTATAAGCATTTTTCTAAACGCCTATTTAAGTTCAATATTTGACAAATAAATGTTTAAATCAAAAACTGTAAAAGTTAAGTGGACATAAACCGATATGGAGAGGTAGGCAATCGAACAAGGAATTTAAAAATAAAATAATATACAGTATGTTCCATTTAAAATAACAAAGTTGGTAGCCATTTCCAGTACAACCGGAAGTGATAGAAAGTCAAAAATATTTTTCATGAGGAGATCGCAATCAACCGTACAATGTTGAATTTTTTCAGATTTTTCCTCGTGCAGGAACCCCGTAAACTTTTAATGGTCGTTATTCGTGGCCCACCCTGTATATATATATATATGAATTACCAAGTTGCTTTTGAATATTTAATTTCCTTTAGTGTGGAAAGCTTCAACTACAGTTGCAGAAATTAAATGTATTGTATTATCCTTCTTAGGATGTAATAATGTTTTCATAACGTAATGTACGGTCCTTTGTAAGAGCTTAGATTAAATAATGATGAATAAGTAAATAGTCCATTCATGCAATTATAAGTAAACTAGAGAACGACGCTTGTAAAGCTCATAAGCTGAGCTATAATCCTGTCAGGAAATTAATATCATTTACAGCAAAAGTTTGGTTACCTGCAGAACTAATAATATATACATTATTTACTTCATAGATATATTATTTAATTAATATATATATATATATATATATATATATAAATGCAGGTTTAAAAACGCTACTTTCACATATAAAATAGAATATATCTAGTATTGATCAATTTAATAATGAGTCTCGTAAACTAAGCTGATTTATAATCGGTAATAATATTAAAATAGTTTAGTATTTTTTTTTTAAATAGAAATAAAGTATAATAAACACCAGTCACAAATAACGATAACTGATTTCCTACTAAACGTGATAAATTTCGAATTCAACAGTAGTAACTATCACTATCATCGTTCGTCATATATAATAAGTTTACTGCAAAGTTCCACAATCACATTGGAATCTTTAATGGTACTACTTCGAAACTAACCTTACCTAATATTTTTATTGGAGCCGTACACGTTCACGTAGATACTGTTTTTATTTCCTAATTTGTTGATGTTTCTTATTTTCACAGGAAATTCCAAAACAAAAAAGTCACAAACTGTAAAGTAGTGGGGGTTTAATGATTTCCGGTTGGATAATCCAGTCCGAGATCGGAAAGCAGAAGTTATTGCCCAAGCAAAATATGCCTGGTCATTGTTTGTACATTTATTGCGACATTCTTCGATTGTATGGTTGTTGAAAAGTTTATATATGTAGAAGCCCTCAATGATACCGCCATATACAAAATTTCAAATAATGAGCACACTGTAGAAACAATTTAGTCTTAATTTCTACAATAAACCAAGTAATAAAAAATATGTACATATTATATTCAACACTTATTTCTAGATAATTAAAATTATATATACATGCCTAAGTCACGTTCTTGAAATTTGAACATTTTATTTAATATTTCACTTATAAATTCGTAATATTCACTGTCAATTGTTAACACTTTATTTTTAGCATTAAATGTCTTCATCGTCGCATTTTCTTTATTACATGAAAAGTATTATCCTCCACATTCCAGATTTACTTGAACACTACCAAATATTTCGCGTTTAGCTTCTATTAAAGGAAGAATTTTTTCTCTTATTAAATGTGCAAACTGTAAACATTTCGCTTTTCTATCCAAATGAAGATCTCAACTCTTCTAGACCAACATCAACTACTATGAATCTATTATTTTTATGGGCAGTACTTTAAGTGACCAAACATGCATTTATTTCTTACAATGATCGTTTCTTAGCATTTGAGTTAGTAGGATATTATTCTACTACTATTACCCCTCCTACAGAAGAGTTTACCTTGGGACGCTTTACAGTGGCTTTTCTTGTAAAAGTCTTACCACAATCTTGACAGGAAAACATGGTGTTATAAAACTGTAAATAAACAAATTTTACTTGAACACTATCTGATGAACTAAACGATATAGTCAAACTGAGTGCTGATAATGACCTGAGAGACGGAAAGAAGTTCACTCTATAAAACAGCAGATTTTAATTGGTTAACCTTGAGTGACATCATTCCACTCAAGGTTAAACCTTTAGTGAGAGTAAACTTGAGGAAAGCAGTTTTATTCATACTCTAGTTTTCGTCTCATAATAAAGCGGCTTATTATGAATGTCTGACACTTTTCGGCTAGACATTCTCGGAAATAAATCCTTAGCGTCAAGCTCAAAGAGTTGCCTTGCAAAACAGAAATGACAGTACCTTTTTTCCTGTCGAATGTGTTCTACTACAGTAGTAGCATGAAT
Organism: Ontholestes murinus; assembly: GCA_963969525.1. Classification (NCBI taxonomy): domain Eukaryota; kingdom Metazoa; phylum Arthropoda; class Insecta; order Coleoptera; family Staphylinidae; genus Ontholestes; species Ontholestes murinus. The sequence goes on along the minus strand of OZ018389.1, from coordinate 40,471,069 downwards.
TCATAGGACCTGAACCCGCTTTCGGTATACACTATGAAACCGGAAAGGAAATAATTCCACGCAAGCTAGTAGAGGAGCACAAAAAGGCATGGCATAACCATAAGGGAATGAGGCATATGAGACTCTTCCTAGATGGTCCTATACCTGACAGAATGCTGATGCTGTCAAGACTGAGTAGATGGAAACTAAGAAAAATTACAGGACTAGTCATTGAGCACTGTGACCTGAATAAGCACAAACATAGGATGGGAAATGAGAAAATCCTCCTATGCCGTGGGTGTCTGGAGAGAAGAGGAAACTCCCCAACTGTGTACTTGCGAAGCATATAAACGAGAACGCACGGTGAAATTCGGGAAGCCTATGCTTAATGTAGAACAGCTAAATGGCATTCCCTGTCAGAAAAAAAAACCCAGGGCCTGGTGGTTATTCGGCTAAAGCTATGCTTAGAAGATGAGGATAACTACATTATATTAGCATCAGTATACCTTCTAAAAGAAGCTCCCACCCCGCCTCCAACTCCGGTGATGGAAGCATTGGTGATGGAAGCCCTGTGAAAAGGCAGGTATACACCGCTTTGATGGGGTTTGACTCCAACTCACACCAGCTAGTATGGGGACGCCAAGGAAACAACCGTAGGGGTAAGTTGTTGCAAGACTTTATACTAAGTAGGGAGTTAGATATGGCAAAGAGAGATAATTAACCCATCTTTGTAAACTCCAGTTACACAGTTGCATTGATCCTACGCTTGTTAGTACTCATATCATACCTTCAATATGGTAAAGATACCAGATATGCTCGCAGTCCTGATACAC